>JAVJAP010000080.1:0-152114 GCA_034770075.1 Aralia elata
GCATATCTTTAGAAGAATCCTTTAAACTCAACATATAAGAAAGTAATATTGATTAACTAGGAGATTAAATAAATGGTCATTGCATGTTCTGGTCCACCATTAAACTTGGGTGCTGACAGAGTTGGGTGAAGTGTTAACATTTAACATCATGTATTATAGAAGGCAACCGCTCTTACATTTTTACCCTCCAAAACAATGGTATAATAATCAACAGAAAAAACACATTAGCCTATTACCTTAGCAGTACCTGATCTTTTTTTCTCCGTAGACCAGGGATCTTAAGAAATTGATCTATGCCAAATATAATAATCCATTATATAGCCTAATCAACGGTTTCTCTAGTATAGGAAAGTGTGATGCTGAGAATAAGAATACCAGGCGCTCCTCTTTCAGCTGGTCTCCCAGCAAAAAACAGCTAGCTTTGATTCTCTTTAGTGCCACTTCTGAGCCCCTTCCACTTCCCGTGATAAAACAGCCCCATATTGTACCAGAGCTTAATTCTCGGGATTTCCTCCAGATCATCATTTCTTATTGTCTAAAAGAAAAGAGTGGAATTAAGCCGATGAGGAAAAAAATTATAGTGCAGTTTCTAAAAACAGAACATATATACAGGTGCAAAGAAATCATTGTATATATGCCAAATAAAATGAATGTGATGGTAATCAGGATCCATGCAATCCCCTAGCAATAGCTTCTGACCTCAGCCGTTGGTGGCTCAATATTGGAAAATATCTAGATTGTCATTAACAAGAACCCAACTCCCAAATCTACTCGAGTGTTCCTGTAAAAGAAAGAGATATTTTTAAAACAGATAAGTAATACATTTGTACAACTCTCCTATAGATGAGACAATACATTTAGCCCTCACCACGGCTTCTGGTTCATTATGAATTTCTTCATTTGCTGTCTCATCATGCATATGGACCAGATTTCAGCTTGTTCTTGGAACTTCAGCTTTTACCTCCTCAACACCCTCTATATGCTGCATTATTCACAGATTTAATCAAGTCAGGTACGAAAACTCAAAACGTTCAGCTTGTAGCTCCTCTCTATCTATAGAGAAAATAGGACCTCCACCCCCTTTTTGATTTCTCAACTCCACTGCTCTCTTCAGCAGGTCTGAAGCAATTTTAAATTGATAGCCTCAGGTGATGCCTTGTCCATCTGGTTTCTGGTTTTGCAATAGGCCAGAGATACATGGCATTAATTGGAGTCTTCTTTTTTTCTACATGATATTTTGTTTCCTTCGTTACTTCGTTTAATACTTTTGTCTTTCTATCCTGGAATAAATCAGTTCCTGTTTCTGTACTGGATAAGAAATCAAAGAAACCAAGTTATCATCAACCATTATTGATGCTGAATCAGGGTGAGGCATTAGGTCTGAAATTGTGGCAAGGTGGTTAGCATGTCAGGTGATGAAAGGATGGTCTCTGGTGTAATCAGGTCGTGTATGGTTCTCCAGATTACAAGTGTTTCGGCTTCCAATTTTAAGGAATGACCATTAGAAATATTCTGGGACAGAAGAACCATCTATTCCCACACACTTTCGATGAGGATTTGATCCAAAGGATTCTGATTATAATGCACAACTTCGAAATCTGGGGACTTTACCGTCCAATGTTACCCCTTATGAATCCCTGGACACAAAGTTCAATCTGATTGCTGATGATGTACTGGATGCTTCATAAGTGGGAGTTGCCTTGCAAAGGGCTATGTATGGGATTCCTCCATAGAGAGTGTGCAGGTACATTTCCTTGTGGCACTTGGTAAAACTTCTCCATTCCTTATGCATAAGGCGTAATTTCCATATCGAAATACTAACATGCTTCTTCGAGAGGAACATGGATGTGAGACGCTCCTGTGACCCCAGATTTGTTCTGGGAAAACCTCATTCCTCAAGTTCAGGTCCAGGTCGCCATATTACCGTGTCTGGTGTCTTCATGGTGGGCATTAATGTGAGGGACACATGATGGCCTATCAGGGAAAAATTACCGTGTCCTAAAGGGATGTTCATGTCTTTACCATCTATAATGTTTTGATCATTTCAACCTTCCTGCTCCAGATATATGTAGTCTTGGTTACTCAGCCCCTTGGAATCGAATGATGCTGTGGAATCCATTCATGAATTCTGTGTTTCAGTGTAGATGGATCGTGGATCATTCTGGTCTCTGGATTTGAATGGACTCTGCAGTTTTGCTTCTGTATTCAATATATGAGAGTTTTCCCTACTGGGAGGGGACACTTCAGCACAAGGTTGTACCTGCTGAAAACCCATTCACCATGTTAGGCAGCTCCATATGTTGCTGTTCTCCATGCTACCTGGGGGAATCAGGATTATACTTGAGTTCTTGGAAATGTCGAGTGACAGTGCTCACCATATGTTGTTTCCTTCAAATACACTTGAGCCCTGAAAGACTACTTCACTGGAAAACCAGCACCATTGCATGATACAGGTCCAGTCGGAAGCCATACTACATTTTCTGTTAATTGACGGTTGGTGATCATATGGTGATTGATGATTTACTTGAAGCCGACTGTTTTTCCTCAGGCATTTCTATTCATAAGAACTTCTGTCTGAGAACTCACCATACGGTGTACGATAATGTGCTGATGGAGGTGAAGTTGGAAATTCCGCCATCGGCCTTGGATCATGGTGCATAGGGGAGTAGTATACAGGTCTCCATGGAGACCTCCATCGCATTATACCTTTGGGTAACGGATTGTTGGTGCTGTCCCGAACCCACACGAGGATATTGTGAGGATGACGCAAGCTATATCTGCGGCATGGGTATCTCCTTACTTCCTCTGGTTATGGAGGCTGTCCTCGAGGACTCATCTGGTTAAGGTAATGTTCTGCGATATGGTTACTATCATCTTCTCGAACCCAATACTTGGGACACACTACACTGTTGCCTCCTTAAATCAGGTATGATTTCAGTAAGGCTGTTCAGGGCGTCCACATATCGACCGCTCCATTATCCCTTTCATCCCCATCAATAAAATGAACAGGACCGTCCTGATCAGATATGAGAAAACAGAAAAATTCAGAGTCTAGTGAAACCATCTCCAGAACCTAACTTATCATACTTCCCTCCATCATGTTTGTCACGTCATCATCATTAACTACGGTCACAAGAGCATCAAGATCCTCATCAGGCTGCTGATATTTCCAAACACGGCTGCACCTTCAAAGAGTTCCCTCATCCTCCCCATCAGGTCCTCATAAAGTAATATCTCGTGGTTACGCCTCACATTGCGTGTCATCACCACCCACATACCTAAGTTTCCCATCCTGGGGTCGAGGCTTTTACTACCACTAAAGCCTACACAAAAACTTTACACGTTAGGTTTTCATCTTTAGAACTCCGGTGTGACCCAGGAGTTGTAGTTGTAGGGCTGTCCCATAGAGTACACAACCAGTACTTTGTTGCTGATCCAATTCCAACTCCTCCAACTGCAAGGATGACTGCCCTCAAGCCATTCATTTCCTTTATTACACAAGGTACATTCATGTCCAATTGCATACCAAGTTCCATTACCATATCACCACAGCCTAAAAAAAATACATTCGTGATCACTCTTCAGCTAACTTCTAACCCTACCCATTGTATTGCAAAACTTATAAAGCACTCCCAAAAACCTATAAACCTCTATCATTTTTCCATCAATAAAAACCCCGACATTCCCCCATAACGACAAGACAAAAATATTCATTAAAGTACACCAAGACAACTGCCTTATCTCAAATTCAGCCCAAATAAAAACCTACCAAACTACTCTCCAATTACAACAAAACCATTAAATACTACCGTGCTCTCCACACTTAAACTTCATAATTCAATAGAAAGAAACCGATAAATAAAATCTTACCAATGAAACCAAATCACACACACGAAATCCAGCTCCACTTTTCCCCCAGTACTGCAAACAACAACAGAATCCAATACAGATTAATAAAAACCCATTACCAAAATCAAGCAATTCCTTAAATAAAAAATAGACGAAAACACAAAAACATTACCCCTCAAATATCATATTCTGATTTAATACCAGGGAAGTTCAAATTTTCATAAAGCTCAGTTCAAGAAGAAAAAAAAACCCTACAAATCTTCTAATCAGTAATTCGATAACTATTTTTCTCTCCTCCTTCGTATTTGTGTCACGTATTCGGACCTCGTAAATGATCTATTTATTTCTCATACGATTATAATAATTAGAGAGAGTGAGTGGAATGACCAGAAATTTTATGGAAGATAAAATTATGATAGCATGATGAAGATGACGAAGGAAGGACCGCCATTGTTGGTTCCTTTTTGCTTCTAGCTTACCGGGGCGAGACACCTCTTGGTTGCTTGCCAGGGCACCCGTCACGAGTGGCGACATCTGCTCTCTTCAAACCTCGGCACCTCTTTATCCCCAGCCACAGGCGCGTAGGTCTTAGTCGGGTCGGATCGGGTATTGAAGATTCTATTGTATTCTAAGGTATATAGGCATATCCCCGGAAATTGGAATTATTACAAATTCCTATTTTTGTGGTTTTAAAAAATATGCAGCTAATGGTTATTTTTGACTTTTAATGGGGTTATTTGATTATTCTTTTAAATTTTCCAAAAAAAAATGAAATTTTTTATTATATCTTTTTTTGAATTTTTTTTTACCTCTTACGACAAAAATTTTAATTTTTATTGTTACGACTAAATATAATAATACACTATTTAAATAGATGCATATACATAAATAATATTGTGTCATATGTCGTGTAACAAAAACCGCATATATTATCATTTATTTTCTAAAAATTAAATGGCATAAGTCTATAGGTAACTCTTACGGAGGAGCAAGCAAGCATTTGTCATTGCCAAAAAGCATCTCTCACCAGAGTATATTTGTGGGGGTTAATATTTTAACTTAATCCGCACGTCGGGAAAATTACAATGGTTTAAAATTTTAAACATTATGGATCTAATAATTTATATCGAATCTAGAAAATTTTAACTAAAAATCTTAAAAAACATGGTTAAGGATTAAGATTTGAACGAATTGATAGGTCTATTAATCATTCAAAGTATCTAAATAATCCCCAATCCCCCCTCCCCCCTCCCCACCCCCACCCCCACCCCAACCCCCCCAAAAAAAAACAAAAAAAATCCACGCGCCCAAAAATAAAAAAAAAAATAAATTACTTTGACTTGTACAGGTCATGTTAAAATATTTTTACTTTTTTTTTCAATAAAAATTTGTTAAATTTTTTTATAAAAAAATTAATGAATAATATACATATAACACCTTCTGTGCTCGAATTTTATCTATTCTCATCATAATTTTATTATTATATTTAATAATAACCGTATACACCCTCATTAATTTTAAGGGATTGATTGAATTTTAAAATATTAAAAGATAATTTTCAAATTTTTTTTTTTCTAAACTAGTCGTTACTCACTATATATTTGGTCTTTTGAAATTTATTGTCCGGTCGCTATTAATCAAATAAATATTGTATTTTATTTTTTTGTGCTTTTCTTTCTATTTCAAAATTCAAAAAACTTTATGCGACTCAAAAAATAAAAGAGCTATCCACTGGTTATATTGCCTCCTAACAAACTTTTTAATATTGATCACAAGACAAAGAAAAGGTCAAACAAGTAAATTAGGTAATTTGTTATGGACAAAAGTAGTTATCAAATAAATTGTAGGACTTAAGTTGTATTTATTTTTTTTTACCTAAAAATAGAGAAATGTAACTTTTAAGCTTATAAGTTAGTTTAAAATAATGTTATCAAGTACTCCTTCCTTTATTATAAAGATGATACTGCTATTATTTAAATGATGAGCAAGTTATAATTTTTATACATATTAAAAAAATATAAAAAATGATGCATATAATATTTTAAATTTACTCTTAATAGTTCTACTAGATTGATAGAGTGATGGGTAATTTTATTTTTTTTACACTAATAAATTCTAATAAATAACCACAATTATCTTTTATTTCATATGTTTTAATTCTCATCATTTTAGAGATAAATATAATTATACTTTCAATTATTTTTTTTATGACTGATGGATGGAGTAATACATTGTTGAATTTTTTTAAAAAATAAATAATTTAATTATGGGGCAAAATAACTCCCTTTTACAGCACTACTTGATGGGATGGGCGATGGTTCCGTGAAGGAATTACTACCGTATATTTTTACCGAGGAACTAAACCAGTTTCACATTGGAATATGCGAACTTTTTCTAATCGCCTTATTTATCAAAAAAAATAAAATAAATTAATGAAAATAACATCCCAGTTGCATTGAATAATAAAAATCCATAATCATTGGGGATGCAAGAATAATGGGTTTAATATATAATTTAAAAAATAAATAGAGACATTAAAAAAACACACTCCTTCCATTCAAAATTAAAAATACAAATTCTAAATCGATTTAAAAAATAACTGAAAAAACACATTCATTTCATTTAAAATGAAAAATACTATTCTAATAACGATTTTTTCTAACACTTTTTTTATACATAATTAGAAATTTAGAAGTGACATGACAATAACCAATTTACCTAAGAATTTAAGTTACATATTTCATCTCATTTAATTGCCACAAAAGTTAGAAATATCTAATTATAATACAGACTTCAATAAAAGAAATAATTATCTCTCCTTTTTTAGAGAGGAGTGAGTTGGAGGAGGTAAGGCAGAAGGAACTAACCCGGTAAGACTAAACATTGTGATAGTTGGGAAAGACATGGCCAAAACTCGCATGATTGAGGGGGTAAAATATGAAACTGGGTCAGATTTTATCAATCTGGAGTCCTTTACCCGTGAAGAAAACCCAAATGAGCTGATTAGCTGCAAAAACAGCAGAAACAAATCCGTGTGAGGAGGGGGGAAGCCTATGACGAACAAGTACGTTACTAACCTGTTATGTAAGTTGAAGTAACGTAATTTTAACAAATTTATTGGGTAGCAAACCACGCCAAGTCCGAATGCAATTTACATACATGAAGTCGACTTAAACCTGGAAAGACCAAATCTTCAAGCAGAGGGTGGCACATCATATGACTTCCCACCAAACTACATAACTCAAAGCTTTAGACGAATTAATTGGATGTAGATGAATTAGGGCCACTTGAAAAAGAGTAAACGTAACATTTGAATCCATTTCATACACGTACTCCACTTCCACGAGATTACCATGAAAATAAGTTGTAATAGAAATGGGAGAAAGGATATATCTCCAAGGTATTCCTATTCTTGAAGCCCTTGGAATCTTCCAAAACTTCCTTGCTGAACCTCACCTCTTCTTCCCCAGTCAGTCAAGTTAGGAGCCTTGATGGTTATTAATTGTTTCTAGAACTTCTCAAGGCATTTACACTAGTCTAGTAGATATTCTACCAAATCCAGATCGTATTCATTCCCATGAAATCCTTTCCATCTCGTTTACTTTAAGGTGCAACAATAATTGGGTTTAATACATTTTTCCTCACTCTACTAGACCTAGGTTTACAAATACATCACCGAACTGAATTTTTTTACTATCGAATCCAGTGAACTTCAATAAATATTTATCAAATAAGTTACAAAATCCGTTACATGAGGTGTCTTTTTACAGAAACTTAACACGTGACTTGCACATGTGAGAGAGAAATTAAATTTTTACATATTTGTCTATATAGTCTGCCAAGGTGGAATATTTATAATATTTTTAAACTAAAAATTAACTAAATTTGGGTTAAACCAAAATAAAAATTTTAGTTTCTACCACTTTGGGTTAAAAACAAAAAAATAAATAACTTTCTCTCCTCCTAATTCTTACTTCATCTTCTTCTTCATTCATCAAAGTCCAGAAATCATATTCAAAGGTTCTAGAAATCATCTCAACATAAAATTCATCAGAAAATCATCTCAATACCCAACAAATTCATTCTCATCAGAAACCACTACAAAACCCGGGTCATAATCAAAGGCATCCAAAAGGGGCGAATTATTTCATTGTAAGATGACCCACCAGGTGATAGATGTGAAGAAATAGGAAGAAATTGTGATTCATCATCAACGACAATAACAGGAACAAGGGCATTGGATGTTCCCTCATGATTTGTTTAATTTTACTAATTCTTGGTTTTAACTGTTAATTTTGAATTTTCACCCATTTCAAAAAAGATACAGAAATTGAAGTTGGGTGTTTCCAATTATACCCAAATTGTAAAACAAATCTGATTTTTTTTTTTAAAAAAAAAACTCTACTCCCATAAACCATTTACCGAGTACACCGTAAAACTAGATCGGAAAGAGGCCCTTGCCGCTAGTTGATTTCCCGTAGACGAATCGATGTCTCTCTGGAGACTTCCTGGCAGAGATGACCGTTGTACTAGTCCTCGACGGCGGGGCTTGAGCTTCCTTTCACTGCCGACGGGTGGAAAGTTGATGAAGAGGTTGCGAGATATGGACATTGTTAGAGATCGAATCAGGCTCGACGGTTTGAGTCCACCGGCGACGGTAATGGGATTCGTCGGAGGGGAGAGATGACGAGGAGGGATATTACTACTCGGTAAATACTAGATCTGAGAACATAAACCCAGATAAGTAGGTGGAATTTTAAAAAAAAAAATAGCCAAAATAAAAAAGAAGAATAAAAAAGAAGAAGAAGAGATTAGATTTTAGAATAATTAGATTTAATTATGTAAATATCATTAGTTTTAACTTTGCAAAATATTACAAATATATTTTTAAAATACCAAAAAAATTTAAATTTTTTTCTCTAATTTTTCCATGACTTTTTAAATATTTCTTCTTGATGACATTTTGGATTTTCAAGAAAAAAAACAGAGAGTTAATAATAATAATAATAATTTAATAATAATAATAGTAGTTAATAATCCTTTAATTTCAAATATATTAGATAATTTTACTATTTTTTAAAGTGAACTTAAAATATTGAAAAATTAAAAAAAAACATGACATCATTTAATTTTATATAAATAAATTTGGTTAAAAATTTTTCAATATGGTATTTTTATTCTTAATTTATTTAATTAATATAATTTTATTATTAATTAATTTAATTAATTTAAAAATTTTGTTATGTATATTAATTTGATTTATATCATGTTTAACTATTTGTTATTGAATTGAATATAATTTAATTTAATTAATTATCCAGCTCAGCTTCTCTCCGTGTCTGCATATGCCACGTAGATTTTGCCGTTAAATATTTTAACAGAGTAAACGGTTTTTTTCGAATTTTTGTAAATTAAATTATAGTTCATGGAGTTGACCGTAAAAAAATTTCTGTCCAGTGAATGCCGTTTGTAAAACTTGAGGTCGAGTAGAGCGGGGAAAAATATATTTAACCCTACATACAAATAAACAAGAAGCTAAAATGAGTCTTATAATTAATTTCTCAAATAACGCAACTCTACTCAAGTAGAAGGCGGACCTGGACCTGTAAAGGGGGTCACAACTCGCACCAGGAAAATGTCCAGAATGTTTTAAAATTTGTGAAGCAGAACAAGTGAAACGCCACCTTGCTGGAAAATCTTAATTTCAGATTGACTACCCCTGCCTGCCAAAGTAAAAACTTCACCAGATTTGGTGAGGCATCTTCCAGATTTGGTGAGCAATCCAAGTAAATCAACCAGCATTTCCCACCCAATAGTAATCTTGAATTTCATATGAAAATGTAGGGTTGAGTGGACCATCATTAGCAAAGTGTAGAACCTTCAAAGTGATTAAAACGAAGGTAACGGCTCGAAAACATAACCAAAATACACTACTCCGTATCAGAAAGAAAATGTCATGTGGTACTGTTTCTCTTTTTCTTTTTTTTTAATAAGAAAAAAGAATAATCAAAAGTACAATATCGAACTTAAAAATTATGAAGGATATGGCATTCATCTAGGCTCCATTTGCCTTTGGTTTGTGCATTTTGTCAAATGGAAATACAAGGTAGTTAAAAATGGCAAAGCAATTCAGTTTCCAAGGAAGAGGGAGAAACTACTTGTTCACTTTATTTCTGCTCTTTATTAAACTTTTTGATGATACCTTTTAGCAGGCATGGATTATTATTTATATGGAACAGAAAAATAGATGTAGGAACATATACAATTCATAATTTTCTGGTTGCTTTCATGTTCTGGTTTCCCATCATCCATACAAAATCAGCAAATACAGACGGCAAAAATTGTAAAAAACGAAGAACCAAGCCTTACATACAAAATTGCTATGCTCCAATTGTAAAGAATAATTTACATTCTGAGAAGCCCATAGCGCTCGGTTAGCATAAATCGAATTTAGGGTTTTTGCAAGTAAATTTTCTTGATAAACAATTGGACTTTTACTGGATTCATATTACCCAGGTTGGAATGGGCAAAATTCTAGGTCACAATTGTGATGTGTCACACCTCGAGAGTTGACAATTCATAATTAATTACAAAGTTTTTTTTTTTTCTACTTCTTTTTTTAGGGCCGGAGTGCAAATCCACGTTGTAATGATATTGTGTCATTCGAGTAAAATCCTATTTGTGATGAGGAAGTGATTGGTTTTTTTTAATATAAATCTCCAATTTCTGCCTTTTTTTAGGGGACAGATAAAAGGATAGGAAAATGACCGAAAAAATTCAAAGTTTATTGTGTTCCACAATAAAAAAATAAAATTGGACGAAAATTAAAATATGGTAAATGTAATCAATCAATTACAAGTATATAGCATTTCAAGAAGAAATCTTATCTAAATTAATTTGATCGGTCTTTTCAACGGTTATCTAGACATTAAACTTAGAATTCTCAAATACAAATTACATAATTATAATAATACATATTCAAATTCATTGTATATATATAATTATAAATTTGATCATATATTTACATGCATGAATGAAGTTCATAATATAAAAATTAAAATAAAAAGTCATAAAATAGTATTAATGTAATATTTATTTATATATATTTATATATACATATATAAAGAGTATCTTTCAAGTGATATATTTTTAATAACCATATTATTATATAATAAAAAAATATAGCACGTGTCTTGTTCGTGTTCACAAGCTTGTTTGTTAATTTATTTAGTCCTGTTATACACGTTGCGAATTATTTTTTGCCGGACTTATAATTGCGACCTTTGTGCTTACATGAGACATGGTAAGAATTTAGAATGTATCCCTCTATTAATTTATCATATCTTTATCGCATAGACTTTCACACATTGGTCGTAATCCATCTTGGTCATAAAATTGTGAACATCTCTGTCCAATTTTTCTAAATTATTATATATTCAAATCTTATCTTCTTAATTTATAAAGTTAGAGGAAAATTAAAAGGGTTATTATTTGGTGTTAATATTTTTGTAAAATCTTTTTAGTTTTATATGTTACCTTTATAAAAATAGGACCGCAAGTAATTTTTAAAATTTCAAAAATTTATCCTTTTTTATTTGACATGTTCAAGATCTTAATTTTATTTTAATAATTTAAGATACATATATAATTTAAATAAACACTCGACCTGGGCAATACAAGCAAATCTCTACTCCAGTCGGTGACTTGACACTACATGATCTAAACACAAACTGCACGCCAAACTTAACAGTCTTGGCGTCAATCCCAGCAACTTCTCTCTTTATGGCAAAATGGGAAAGAAATGAAAATAAAGTCGCCAACGTGGCCAAAATTAATCTTTATATGGCAATATCAACGGCTAGGAATCCCCTGTTTGCTCCACCATTCACCTCCTAAATAAAAGCGACAATTCCGAAAGAGAAACAGAAGTTCTATAACTACTACAACACCTGCTCCGCACCTCTGCTGTTTCAGTCGTCAGAGTTGACATCCATCCTCTTCTATTTTTAGGCGCAAATTAGGTACTTGTATATTATTGCTACACGCATCTTTATTTATATTTTATATATTGTTGAGTTCACCGATTACTTATTATTTTGTTAAGTAGGGTTTTATACTGTTTTGTATTTGTGAAATTCGGGTTTGATTTAGTCGATTTGTGTGTGATATTTGATGTTTAGTCGGATTATTGAGGGAGTAGTGTGGGGATTTATGGTGGTACAGTTCTTGGGGTTTTTGGGAAATTGGGTTGTTATTGCCAGACTAGGTATATGGATAAAGGGACCTACTCTATGAGTGGTAACGGTGTTTGGGGGATAGAATGATGACGAGCAGAAGGAGCCTGAGCGGGAAGCGCCCGGCTTTAGCTCGGTAAATGTTATTTTTTCCCATTCTCTCTCATCTCCTCGTGTTGATTGGGTACTGCGTGTGTTTGCAGTTCTCAATTTTGAGGTTTGAGCTCAAATCATAACTTGTACGATTTTGTTATTTTTTTTTTTTTTGAAAAAAAAACTATTGTCTAGGTGTTGTATCTTATATGTTCTCCCACTTAAAATTGTTTCAATTACATGACATATCTTTAATAGAAAATTTATAAGAAATTGATGGTTCCATATATGTGGAGAATCAAATGATTACCTTACAATCTCATGGTTAAATTTTTGGTACCTTATGATAATGAGTATATTAATTGTTTACTGAGTTGCTATGGTTTTTTCATATGATTAATGAAGCGTCTTGTTACATATTGCTACATGATGTGCACTCATTGACATATGGAGTTTAAAACACACTTCACCTTTTGTGTTAGTGCTTACCATTTAACTGTTTTGTTCCACATTTTCCCAAAAATTTGCTTCTTATATTTGTGTTTGCATGAAATTTGGGGCCTTGGGATTATAGTTCAGGGATGGGTTGTTACTGGTAAATTGAAGTTATTCCATGCTCTCTGTATCCCACCAAGCTTATTACGTTTTGGATTCGTTTATAAACCAAAGGGCACTATGACCGGAATATGGTATGCTCTTACCCCTTCCCACTTGGTGGTGCTGACTGATCTGTTATTGTATGACTACAAAAGATGTCAGTCATTGAATGACATAATATATACCAAAAAGGTGAGGGGAAAACGGCCATGTTAGATGCTGGTAGATAATCATTGATTCTTGTTACAGTTGGTCAGGAGCAAATCCTTCTCCAGTTCCTCAATGCTACCATTGGTCTGTGATACTTGTTGTTTACTCATAGTGTTTTTAACAATGATAATGGACATCTTTTCTTTAGATGTAGGCTGTAATTCTTTGATAATCTGTCTCAACGCATCAATTTTAGAAAAACGTTATGCCAAATAACTTGTTTGGTGGAATGTTTAGTTGGTTTTTATTATAAAGATATATAATAAATCTATGGATGAAAAAAGTTATGTGTGTATATATATATATATATATGCGCTTAAGCTTACTTAAGGTGCTTTCACTCCTTTGGTATACTCAAATTGTTGCCTTCTCTCATCATCTTGTTCTCGCACTGCCTTTTGGTTTAGTTACTTAAATTAGCCCTTCAGCATTCTCTTTTGAAATAATTGCAAAAACTCTTTATTTTTTGATAGATTTACGGCACACCCACTTTATAGTTGCATTTTGTGTCAATTTACCTACAATGGTTGAATTCTTATTATCAAGGATAATACTGTTAAATCTTTTGATATCCTTAATCGATAGTTTGGTTAACTTTTAAAGCTATTTGCTTCTCTGCCTATTCAAGATTTCTGGGCTCTCTGTTGTTTTCTTTTAATGGGGTATTCTGGTTTTTGCATGTTCTTCTTGGGCTATTATTTTGCTGGAAGAGCAATTGTGCCTAGAAGTTATGGTTCGATTATTAGTCCTAGCTGCTCCCTTAATTTTTGGCAGATGCATTTTGACTGGACATTAATATGCATACCGTGGGGGGATTGAGGGTTCCTTCTTGGTTCCTCAATGGGGAGGACTTCTGTTGGTGATGCTTTATTAAATGTTTGGAGTAGGGTTGTGGGGTTGAAGGTATATAGCTTTATAGGTCAGGGGAGTTTTTGGATTTGTTTGTTATAGCACTAGTTTTTTTCCTTTCCTATACTTATGTTTCAGGAGTAGCATCTCTTTGTGATACTTTTGCAAGAAATGTTTATTTATTAAATTGATCAACAAGATGTTGGAGTTATGGACCGTGGATCTTACCCCTTTCAGATATGCATTATGTGTCTGCCTCTAGTGTACTATTTTGTTTATTTTTTAATTTGGCTTTCTTTTGATATGCAAGTTCCATTTTTTAAAGCATTTGACTGAAGCTTTGTTATCTGAGATGTCCTCGCTAAACCTATATGCCACTAGCTGGGCTCAGAAACAGTTGTTTGGCAAGCCTATGATAAGTCATAGACTCTCTTATTGATTTACTCAAGTTATCTTTATATGCAATTTAATAATCTATGCTTCAATGTACGTTGGTTCGATTTTGATAAAGGTAATAAAGAAAAAGGAATGTTTACAGTATTTCCTCACAAACAAATGTTTCATTGCAGCGTAATCACTCGAAGATCTGAAGGTGGATAGTCTCACTGAAGCTTTGCTCGTCCTTGGAACACGATTCTACGACAGAGTTGTGAGATTAATACATATTTTTTTTTTTTTCTTTCTGTCTGTTTGTTTACTATCTTGCAGGGCTGAGAGAAGGGTTACTGTGTCTTTATGCTTCTTTTATTATTGTGACCTAATTTTCTAGTCAAAAGATTTGTTGATAATTTTTTCTACTATATTAGCTCCTCAAGTCCACATCTAGCAAAATCTGTATACTTCATGTGGTTTTTGATCGGTCCACATTGACTGGCTTGCTCCCAACTAAAAGTTTTTTCTACTGGCTTTTTCATCACCTTGTTATTTTCAAATATCTGGGTTTGGATGCACTGTTTTAACTGCTTTTGGTGGATGGAATATACAAGTAGACGGGAACTTTTAACCTGAATTTAAATTGCTAGTGAGTTGTGTTCTTTTTGCTGGTGGTCACTCATTCTTACATTAAAAGCTTTTGAATGGTCAATGGCTACGGAACCTTACATCATGCTCGTCTTCCTTGTTGTTTGTTTTATACAGTGTATATATTTTCTTGTTCTTAAATTTCTCTTTCTTTTTATTACCAGTATTGGTCATGAAAAACTCTTTTTTGTATACTTATTTATTTGTCTCAAATCAAGGAAAAGGTCGTCATGGTACTTTCTTGTTTTCAAAAGAAATCTAATCAAGATAGGTGTAATTAGGTACAAGGACATTGGAAAGCATATTCCTTAGCTACTTATTAATTTGTTAGACTATTTATTTCTATTCCCTTCTCTGTTATATTATATCTCTTCTTCTCATTGTCCTCTTCTCTCTTTAACTTCGTTAATATGTATATTAATGGTCTTCGGAGAACTATGGTGTCTATCTGTACTCTTTTTTGCTCTTTGAAGCACTGACCACAAAAACACAGTCCGAGAAAGGTTCAATACCAAATATTAAGTAGTTATGTAGTTGATAATCTAAGCCTACATCTTGGGTTAGATTCCTGTTCCGCACTTGTCATTTACATATATACCTTATAGTTGGAGCGACCCAGCCAAATTGCTGAGCTTGAGAAAAGTGGATTTTCATTCACAAGTATTTGTTGCACATTCACGATCCTTATACTTCTTTCAGAACTTTATATTCCCCCAATAGGAATAAAAAAAACCTTTCCAAACCTTCTTAACACATCTCATATCCTACTGATGCGGTGATGCCATACAGGTTAGTGAAGAGAGTGGAACGTGCTTTGGCAAAAGCGTGGCCCTGGCTAGAATCAAGGGAACTGGAAGGTATGGATTGTTGTTTGTTTATACTCCTTTTTAGTATAATCTTTTTTTTTTCATGATTTTTTTTTGATTTGCTTTTAATGCGACGTGTGCACTAATTCTTTTCAACATAATATTATCAAAAATTACTTGCTTTATGCGGATTTGTGTTTAATCTGTGGTAAATTTTCTCTGTATTAACTTTCACAGTATGTAGTTTTACGGCACAAGTTTCTCTAATTGTCCCTCTACCGGTATAATCTATCTTCGTGTTGTCTACTCTCTCTACTCTAAAGATATTTATGTTTTATGTCATTGTGCATACTATTATAGCTATCTATAATATCTTTAATATGATGCTGTGGGACCATTTGGGTTTTACTTGAACAGGTCAAATTTTCTGTGCCTGTTATTTTTATTGGCTTTCTATTTCAATATGTCATCTCTCTGTGTTTGTGGAAAATTAGCTTCTGACATCAAGGTCAACTTGTTTGGTAGAAGCTGCAGATTGAGAATTCTGAGGAAGGATAGTTCTTTTTTTGTTCTTGGTGGAAGTTTGGTGTTATTATGTACTCTGTTATTAGTAATGCTAATATTTTTGCAGATGTTATTTGCATTATCTTTTTTGTACTGAGTATTCGATCATGCTGCGAGGCTCTTCCCTGTTTCTGCTTTCAAAACACCCCCCTATTCCAATAGGATAAGACGGAATGTGTTTTTTGTTTTTTAAATACAAACCAGGCACAAGTTGTCACTTTGTTGAATTGTACGGTTATACTAACTCGAGTTGTATATAGGTAAAAGATAATAAGCCAATACAAGTGAGCATTTTTGGTAGGTCATTTTTCATTTGCGCCAAGGTCATGGTGTCTTTATTATTTAAGGTTGAATGTGAATTACGGGCCTAAATAGGGGGAATTTGTTATTGGTATATATCAGGTTTCATCTGGATATTGTTTTAGAGTTCAGTTTTTTTTTTTTTTTTTCTTTGTTGCATGTTATAGAAGTTGCAAATTCCTTTTATTTCATACTTTGAAAATGTATGTTTCACAGATATATATAAAACTCAAATTAAACAAGTGTTAAATAGGTCCTGTTAGAGTAACGGTTTGTTTTGTAGTATCTAACTGCAATCTGAAATTCCTGCACCGCATAAGTATAAAAATTATTGTTTTGCCTTTTCACCCCTGTATGAATTTTCTTTCTAAAAATCGTGATTTCAGGTCTTCCCCTAAACGAATTGAAGGTCCAGATGGTAGAAACTTGCAGCTGCACTTCAGGTCGAGGCTTTCTTGGCCCCTTTTTACTGGAGGTAAAGTCGAAAGGGGAGCAGGGTGCTGCAATTCATATGGTCTTGGTTGATGCCAACACAGGCCATGTTGTCACGCATTTGGACCTGAATCCATTGCAATGCTGGATATTTGTTGTGTGGGAAGGTGCTTTTAACAATGTTGATGATGAATGATTTCGGACTCAAGAAGAATTTGAAAGCCATGTTGTGAAAGAGCGTGAAGGAAAGAGACCACTTTTAACTGGAGATCTACAGGTGACAATCAAGGAAGGTGTAGGACACCACTAGGGGAAGCTTACGCATTACTGGATAATTCATGTTGGATAAGGAGCAGGAAGTTCTGCCTTGGACTGAAGGTTTGCCTCCAGGATATTGTGATGGCAATAACGCATACGTGAGGCAAAGACGGAAGCTTTCACTGTGAAAGATCACAGAGGGGAATGTAGGCAGCTTTGTGTTCAGTCTTTCTGGTGTGGTTAAGGTTTTTTTTTATACTTTAATGTATAACTTTCTTTTGTCTTCATAACCAGTATACAAGAAACATTATCCACCATGCTTTAAATGATGGAAGTATCGGAGGTTGGAGAAGATTGGCAAGGAATGGGTAATATTCACAAGTGGCTAAAAATAATATCAGGGATATTCACAGTTGAAGACTTTCTTCGAACTCTGTAGTCAGTGATTCCCATACGCCTAAGAAAAGTATGTGTACGTAATTTAGTTGTAGAATTATGGGTGTCCATGACTCTTTAATTGTCTTTCTGACATGATTACCTTCGGTTGCAGAACCCTTGGAAGTGGGATGTTCAAAACAAAATGTGGGAGGCTCTCATTGAGCATGCAAAGACTTGTGTTGTGAGTGGGAAAAATTTAGTGTTTATGTTTCCTGATGATACAAGAAATTATTGGGTGTTGCTTTCCCAACAATTATTTATGGATAGAGCGGAGCTGGCATTATAAGTGGAGATACAATATCTGTCAGCTGATTCTCTTTCCGACAGCCAGAAGGTTGGTGAGATTTGCTCCGTCCTCAAAATTTTAGTCTGCAAGAAGTTCATTCTACTTATTTTTTTCATGAAATCACAATTAAAATGGGCATAAATATATAATTACTACCCTGAACTATTGCCCTTTTTTCCCTTTCGATGATTCACCTTTCAATTTTTGTCAATTAGATGATTAAAACTATTAATTTTTTCCACTTTCGTCCCAATTTTAATCGACACCAGTCAAATTAATTGATGATGTGGCATGAACATGTGGCATTCGGTGCTTATGTGTTAAAACTATTAGTATTTTTTAAATTAGTTTAAATCATTTTATTGGACCTGAAAGGGTAAAAAGGTAATAACAATTTGCATATTAACTTTAATTAAAATAAAATAAAAAATCAACCCCACAAATGCATCTTCACTTCACACTTTCACCGACTTTCTCAGATATTGTAGTTCTCCACAAAACCCTTCCACCCCATAAGCCACCATTCTTTGCGATACCCAAATATTAAAAATGAAAATAAAATCAAAAAACATTAAGACAGTTTTTGGTATCTCAAATCCGGACGACTCAAGGTGGAGTTAGGCACGCGGGGGGGTCCCGGTGAATAGAAGGTTTACGAGGACATTGATACCGTTTTTTGTCTCCTTTTTTTTATGTTCTTTTCCCAAAGCTGGCGATTTTTTTTTTTGCTAGCAATCGATTGTGGAAGCATAAAGGTGGTGCAGTTGGGTTGAGAGATGTGAAATACGATCAGGGATGAAAGGATTTGATTTCAACGGTCATGTAGTTCGATCTTTGGTGTATGGTGCGGGATATTTGTGGGTTTTTTATGGCGTAGTCATTTGTGTTTTTTGGTTCGATTTCTTGTGGAATTTTTTCTTTTGGTGGTGTATTGTTGGTGATAATGGGCGGGCAGAGGTGATGTTGGTGGTGGGCAAGTGTTGTGGTGATAGGGAAGATGAGTGGGCTAGGGCAAATTTGTCTAATTTCGAATCTTCATTTTCAGTAAATAATATTTTTTTTGTCTTTTGATCTTCCGTGTTGGTTTGGGTTTTGGTTGGGGTTTCAATTGAGTGCTCGTTTGGGTTTGCAATTTGATTGCTGGTTTGGGTTTGCAATTTGATATTCTTTTAATCCATAATGAATTAAGATTCTTTAATGTTATTAATTTGACATTTTTACCCTCGTGTTATTTCCAATGCATTATAAAGAAAATCTAGTTTTTAATACACTTGGCGCACTATTTGTCTACTGTCATCATGTCACGTCATCAAGTTCTGACGTGTCAAGTAATATTGCACGACAAGTAAAAAAAATTAATAGTTTAATCATCTAATTGACAAATATTGAGAAGTGAATTCTTCGAAGTGGAAAAAAGAGCAATAGTTTAGGGTAATTATTTATATTTAAGCCTAAGAATGAAATGATTCTGCAGTGCTTCGTTCATAAAATTTTTGATATATTTATCTAAAATAAGGAATATAAACAAATCCCTATTAATAACTTATTAGCATGAGGTTTATATTTATATGTGTTGTGTGTGTGTATATATATAAGTATTTCCATCAATTTATAATATATATTATTCTTTGTTTAAAATCAATTTTTGAAATATTTTCAATTCAAAATTTGATATGGATTCTATGTAATTATAGTTAATAGTATTTTGGTTATTTTAAAATTATCTAAAGTGTATTATTAATTACGAGAGTTATTTGTTTTCAATAATTAAATGAATTATGTTCAATTCTAAATTTCAATATATGGTCATAAATTGACTTTGAAAAATAAATAAATTAATATTGATCTTATATTTTTAAACGAGTTAGTATTATAGTTTTAACAAGTTACTGGCATTAAGATATTTCCTTTACGCGTATGTGTTGTATCCAATGGTACATTGTATTTTCTTGAGAGTACCTTGTTGCCACATTAGTAAGCAAAGACTCCCAAGCTAGTAAATCAAGTTACGATCTATTGTACTCATATTGCCATAAAATGTAATTTCAGTTGGTTGCTCTAACTTGGTAGCTCAGTGTTCTAATTTAGCATGGTTTTCCACTTTGTATGTTTGTTACATTCCGCGTTTGCCACGTGTTCACATGTGAAGGAGTGAGAGCCTGTTTCGATATTGGAATATGGATCCAGTTGGCTACCTACCCTTTTTCCTGATGAAATTAATCAGTCGGAAACAATCACGATCAGATCGCATACAGTTATGCTTAGGAATATACGGATATAGGAATTTTCTGTTTTCCAGAAGAGGAAACACATTAAATATTTTGGTATCTGTTTTATCAGTGAAAGTTTATCTAGAGATTTGGATGCAATATTTCAATTTATATTTTACATTTGTTTCTACAGGTATACGTTGATTCTTTGGTGAAAAAAAGATACGGACAATTGGAACCAAGTTGTAGAGTATGAATGCAAGTCACTCCTGAGCTTTAAGCAACTTAAGAGGTACTGAAAACACATCTACAAGATGAACTCTCAATGGGCGCAGTAGATTACCCTAATGCTTTGGGTAATCAGATTTCCTCCACATTTTCCAGTTTCAGTTCCTTCTTGACCATATAACAAATTCGAACAAGCCTGCTAATTGCGGGTAATCACTTTTTCCCTCCTCCCCCACCCCTGCCTTCTTTCATAAAATTTATTTTATTTCATACATATTACTTTCATAATCAATAAACAAAATAACATCTATGATAACCTTGTTCTATTATTTCTATTTGAAAAGTACTAAAATTACATGCTTCCAACATACATACTATTGAAATTTTTGTGTATTCCAATTTTTAAATTATAACAATTCCATCCAAATATATCTATCTCCACTACCAATATGCTATTAAGTTTATAAACTAAATTACACACTAAAAATTTTTAATACTCTATCATTATTACATTAAAATTTTATATTTATAAGTAACATATATATAAACCCAATACTATCAAAAAATAATTAACCCCCCCCTACCCCCCCCCCCCCCCCCCCCCCCCCCCCCCAAATAAATATAACCCCCCCCCCCCCCCCCCCCCCCCCCCCCCCCCCATATTTTTTTTTTTATTTTATTTTTTGATTTATTGCCCCCCACCCCCCCCCCCCCCCCACCCCCCCCCCCCTTTTCCCCCCCCCCCCCCCCCCCCCCCCCCCCCCCCCCCCCCCCCCCCCCCCCCCCCCCCCCCCCCCCCCCGCTTTCCATGTACCCAAAGGGGACAGCATTTCGACCATTTCTTGATTTTTCGTGTCATCATTTCAATTTTATTCAGATGTCCCCAAAGGGACAATGGGTAAAAGGAGTTCTCGTAATTCAGCCTAATCCTTGAATTTGTAAATTCTTTCCCTTAGGATCATGACCTAGACCTTGATCATGTTTTTTAATGCACAATGTTTTCTATATAAGATGTAATAATCAGACACTTTAACTATGCTACTTGATTTATGCTGTGAAATTACATTAAGATTGTTTAATATACTGTTCTAGAAAAACTTATGATTCTTCCTTTAATATTATTTATCAAAGTTGGTGATATTATTGTAGGATCTGTAACAGAAAGTTCAGTCATTGCGGGGTGTCTATTGCTTGGTATAGAGACCATGAATTTTTTGCTAGATGTTTTTCTAGAACAATTGTATGGGTTGATACTGGTGGATCCTTCATCTAGTGTTTACATGGCTATACCAGTGTTCAGATTCAACAGTGAATATGGTTTGGATCTGTTTCAATATGATAGATTCATCCTCGTGCTAGTTGGCTGATGCTACAAATATGTATTACCTTCCATGTGTTATAATTAGGATTATATTTTTTCTGCATCATTTAGGAGGTTATTTTCACCAGTTGGGATGTCCCCAAGGAAAGCAAGAAAGTTAATACGGGATAAACTGGGCTTTAGCTCACCCTCGGGATAATAGATTCCTGATTGTAAATATAATTGTTGGGCACCTGCAACAGTTATGGTTGCTTTGTTGCTGACCACGATATAATCTTTTGTTGATCTCCATCTCTCTCCTCTCTCTAAACACACAGAGTAGACATGCATAAAAGACAAATTTGGGGGTTATTTTTGAAATATAATTAAGGCATCGGATTTGTTTTTATTTTTATTGCCATTTTCAGGTTATAATGACTGTATGGCTACACTTGTTATCCGAGTCTGTCTCAGTATGCAAGCTCCAATTCCCGTGCTCAGTTTGATACACCTCCATTTGCTCCATCATGACCAGCCAAATCAGTAACTCTCAGCAGATGCAAAGCCAACAAGATATGATAACAAGGTTGGACTGGCACAATTGGTCCCACCACAATCATCTTCGATCTTCATCGATCTATTCATCATTTCAGGCACATCATTTCATCTCTGTTCAGCACTCCAGGTCTTTAAACCCCAGATTGAAGACTGGCCCCCATAATCGGCGACAAGGGTGTGGAAGACTTCTTTTCAGAGGATGGAAATTGCGCTTCAGTAGTCATCGAGAAGCTTGAGAAATGATAAGATATGCAGCATTTGCTCCCTTTTGACTGTTCAGCATGGATGGTACTCGTTACCCTGCTGTTTATGATGGCCAGAAGATGGGTCATGCATTTCCCCATCGTACATGCCTTCTACCGCATTCACCAAATTTCAGTTTTTGACGAGGATCGGAAACCGTGTCTTTTCTCGGACAGCTGTTGTGGGTTGGCTGAAATATTAAGGCTGCCATGAGGTGGGGTTTTCTTTATCCGGAAGAAAGCAGCTGAAAAGGCGGGCACAACCAAATTGTAGAGTTGTAGAAGATGATTAATCCTGGTTGAGTAGTTGAAATGTTGGTTGGGTATTGGATGTTGAAGATCTTTATAGCTGCAATTACTAACTTGGACGTTTGGATTGCTCTTCATCATGGCAAGGTTGGAGTGTAAGGGTTCTCAAGACAACAGGAATTTTTAATTTTCGGTGTCCCTGAAGACCTTCTAGTTATGTAGGTGAATCAGACAAAAATTATTTTCCCGAGTACAGTTGCCTGTACAGAATTCTTCTTGTCTATTTCTTTTGAACCTTGTTTTCTTACATGATCAAATGGGTATCATGACCCCCCCCCCCCCCCCCCCCCAAACCAAGGTTTTTAGTAAACACACTAATCAATACCAAAAACCCCAAAAATATACCCCCATACCCCCCCCCCCCCATATAAACCATTCCCCTAAACAATCAATCTCCTTTTCACAATCAAACCCCCTACACAAACCCCCCACCACCATACAATCCCCCACCACCCTTAAATGAAATCCACACCCAACCCCATCCTACCTCCCCATACCAGATAAATACTCCCTCCCCACCCCCCCCCCCCCCCCACATCAACCACACAATTGGAACCCCACCATAATAACCCAAAATCCCCATTCAAATAAAAAAACAACCACCACCCAATAACATAAATAATTATCTCCCGGTAGCCGCCCCCCCCCCCCCCCCCCCCTCGAAATCCCCCCCCCCACCTACACCCCCCCCCCCCCTCCCCCCCTCAACAAAGCACCCCCCCCCCCCCTACCCACCCCCCCCCCCCCTCTCCCCCCCAACCCCCCCCCCCGCCCCCCCCCCCCCCCCCGCCCCCCCCCCAACCAACCACCCCCGCCCCCCCCCCCCCTATCTGATGGGAGGCGTTGTGGGTATCGCTTTGTGTCCGCACAGTAATTGTAAAATTCTTTCTAATTCAGTTGCACCCATTCCAAGCTTCTCCTGGATTTTGCTATCCAACTCTTGAGTCATCCATGATGGAAGAATTTTGAAGTGCTAGGAGTTGCTCCCGAAGTTATAATGCATAGCATTAGCGCTCGAATGTTCCTATAAGATGCGGTGAATGGAGCCCCGAGTCCTGTCGGTCTTCTACTTGCCCTCCTCGTGTCGGCCCAGTCATCCGCGTTCCAAAGGCGTGAGATTATCCTCTTCGGCTGGTTCTTTGGGAATGGAATACACCCATCGATTCAGCGTTTTTGTAATCATCTAATGGTTGTGCCATCTACTGAAAATCTGAAATTAGAGGAATGAATTAATAATATTAATAATCTTTTATACTGTTTAATTTACTGTCGAGAAGAGATAACAATAGTTTAAAGTCATATTAATGTACTTGATTTTTGGGTACAGACATATTGCGCTGGGGATTCCATAGGATGGAGGATGTGTGAAAAATCTGCAGTTGGATCAAACCAAAGCATGGAATTGTTGTTCCCTGTTGCCCTTGCCTTGGCTATAGACTAGTTAGTCACTGAACTACGATTATTTATGATCCGCCACGTATGATTGGTTTCCAAAAAATTCTAAGGTCTATATCGTCATGGGTTGATCCCATTGGTGCCAACCTGCAAACAATACGTACATACGAGTGATTGTGTTTTCTCTGACAACTTATTTGATTTATCACTTGCGATATTCAATAAAACTTCTTTCTTGCATTGCCCTGCTTGGCTCAGTCACAGGATGTAAGGAAATTGAAGTACTCCATAATCGATACAAGAATATGAAGTACATTTCGAGAACCATACCTGAAAAGGAAAGATTATAGAACGGAGGGGAATGTTAATGGTTGTGGGCGCAGCCTGAAGGCTGCAGGACTAAGATATTAAGGAACTTTGACTTTACGTAATAAAGTGGTGGTCAGTGCCGGCTGAGTTTCCAGGTACAAGCTTGTAATGTGCTTGTCTGATTCTTTATCCAAATTAGATACTCATTCCTTGGATTGGAAGCCTGCGCCAGAGTATAACATCCAGTGAGAGGAGTGACAAAGGTCGGCCATTGTCAAGAATCCCCCGGCCTTCGCCCACCAAGTGATTTTGAATTTCTTCGTTGAAGGTGCCAGCCTGAAGCAGCCACAAAAGCAGCAACTAACTAGATGAAATATGGCATTGAAGTTGAAGTACAAGAAAGCCTATTGTTAGTTATACGAGAAGGTGATGGTAATTCTGTGGGATGATGAGGATTTAGAGTTGAAGGTAGGTGCGTGGTTATTTATAGGAAAGTAGGAATTAATAAAATAATTTTGTTGGCCCAAGAGTATTGCGACTCTAGAAAATTGTGCTCTTATTTTTCCTTTTTATCATGCCTCCAAATGAAACAGAACAATTTTTTTTTGGGTCTAATAGCTTTTTTGGTCATTACTGAGTCTAGGTAAGTTGTTTTCGGTTCAAATTGTTGGTAGTTATTTGATGTCTATTATATCATGGAAGGGAAACAACCACGGACCAGGCCATTTTTCATTCGGCTAGGGGAAACCCAAACACACCAGTCATTATTTTTCATTAACCGGTGGTTTGAATAGGTTTATATTCCCTGCAGTCTCTGTTATTGGGTGGTAGTCTATTTCTATTATTCCACATTTTCAGTGATTATATATATTTATATTTTTATATTTTTATATATATTTATTATACATACACACACTACAACTCACGTCCTCCGTCACTTAAAAACTGGTTTTATTTGACTTTTCTAGTCAAATTTATTGATTCTAAAATTAAAATTTAAGCATATATTTTATTTATATTTTTAAACTCATTAAATTTAATCTTGGTAGTAAATCCGATATAATTTTTTCTTGTGGATTTCTAGTTTATCTTGATATTTTTATAAAAATACAGTATTAAATTTTGATGATAAAAATTAGTCAATTTGACATGATACATTCAAACTAAGTCAATTATTGAGGGAAGGAACGGATTATTTGTTAGTGTGAGTCTCATTTTAATTTTTATAATTATCTCCATTAGCATGCTATGGTTAAGAAAAATGTGCTCTTGTTAATCATATATATATTTCAATGCCGAATTAATTTTGAACGATTATTATTTGTTATTATAAAGAATATTTATTTCTAAATTTGTCTTAAGACATGTGTTTAATATGCATAAAAAAAGAATATCAAATCATCACATGATTTTTTCATATTTTTTGGAGCTATTTTAAACAAGCTGGATAGCTCTTAGATAGAGACTGCCACTATCCATATATAATAATATAAAGCTCATAAGTTGTTGGACATTTAAACCACCGTAGGAGGTGCGATGTATATTTAAATCCATTTCTACGGGTTCCACACTTTTCTGTTTGGGCACCTCCCTTTCTGAATATGCAATTTTAATCCTTTACCTACGTGGAATGGAATAAAAGGATTGTATTCTTTTTTAAATAATTTATTTTTTTAAATATAAATTAAACAAATTTTATTAATTTTAAATTTAAAATGTTGTATTTAAACATTTGTCAAAATTATTTCAAAATTTGAACCGCAATTAAATATTTAATTGTTTTGTCTATTTACTGTAGATTTTTAGTGATTGTAATATTAGCTTTGTATCTTTATCCTAGGTCCAAGACTATATGGGTAATAGGATAATTGTAACTCAACTGGTTTATTTAATTTAATTTTCTCTTTGCTTAGCCAAAAAAACTAATTTTTATATTACTATAGTCTACTAAATTAGGTAAGAAATTAAGGTGGTTGTGGAAAATAAATAAAGTGGATGCCTCCCAGGTGACCAAATTCATTACTTATTCTTATATTAAACTGATGAACGCTTGAGGGAGTTGGTTGATTGATCTTGACTGAGGCCCACCATGCAGCCTTTGAATTTTAATTCGTGTAGAATTTTTTCCTCTCAGGCAGTTGGCCCCTGGTCCTGTTTTGCATGCAATACTCAAAAGGGACCAGAATTTACTCGGACTTTTCATTTTCATACTTTGCTAGTAGTTTTCTATTTCTTTTTTATTTCGTTTTAAACTTATTGTTCTTTAAATTTTAGCACATAAGCAACAAATTACATATATATATATTACTCTTTTTGTTGCTAAAATTAGATTATATAGATTTGACTTTTATAGTCTAACGATAGCATAATAACTTTAAAATTGATATGACTCATAAAATGCTTAAAATGAATTAAATTTTGTAAACTAGTAATTTGTATTATATTTTATATAATATAATAATTGTTTCAATTTAATTTTAAATAAATTTATATTAATTTAGAGTTTAATATGTTGTTTGTTTGATTTTAAAAATGAATTTATATATTGAATTTTAATAACGGAGAGATGAATATTACTGTCTCAATAATAGAAAACTACTAGCAAAATATATAACGTGGTGCTTGGTGATAGTTTTTTATACTTCGACTTCTAGACCCTATTTCTCCAATAGTTGTAAATTTGTTAAGGTGTTTGACCACACTTGAGCATATTATTTGATTATGTAAATTTTTAAAAATTAAAGTTGGTATCACCAAACTTATACGTGGGTCAAGCAATTCATTTAAACCTGCCATGCCGTTTCTGAATACAAAACCACGCGCTTAAAAAGTTCTATGTTCGCTTTTTCATGATTCATGGGTAATAACAGAACTGGCAATTCACTTTTGTAACAGTTATATATTCTTTTTTAAATTTATACGGGGATCGAATTTTATTGTGTAATAAATGTTATATGTTGAAATATATAAACAGTTTTTAAATTATCGAATAGAATTTTTTTTTATAATTATAAATAATCAGCAAAATTACGTAAACAAGATTGAATTATATAATTTTGATTTGTTGATAGTGTATCACTGATATTTTCTTTATTTTCATATAGTATAATTACTGCATAATCCTTTGCAAAATATAAAAATAGTATTAATTTTTAATGTTGAAATATTGTGCCTATGATTTTGACTTACATATTTTGTCCCCTTTTTCTTTTCTTAAGTTAAGCTTAAATCTCTCTCTCTCACATTACCATAAGAAACTAAGAAACTTGTTATATACAAGAATTAAATGGAAAGCTGATAGTTACAGGGGGGGGGGAAGACTCCTTTTGTGGCGAGTAATTATATATGTGTGTGTTATATATATATATATATATATATATATTTAGAATACAGGAACAAGTTGGATTATGGTAAAAGTGACGCGCTGCTCCTCACTACGATCCTTTATTAATTTCAGTAAACAACGAAAATAAATAAATTGGATCGTTGGGCAATTGTATGAGATTCATGCATATTAATTATACTTTACAAGAGAAAATACTGTAGTATGATAGGATGTAGTCAGTGGAGCAGGGCGGGCTTGTTTCACATGATTTTTAGGACATGTTACATTCTGAGGTATCCCTTTGAGGAAGATCTCTTGGCGTCCGTATCAGTTATTGTTAATATGCATATATAAATGTGTCTGCACCCAGTTTAACCTCTCCTGGCTTGTTGGAGTCCAACTCTTCTGAGGTAGCCACCCATCTTTGCTGGAGGTGTCGCCGTTGAAGTTCCGGTTTGAAGCAGTGAAGGGTGCTTGAGTCCAGTCCGTCTTCACCAGCACACCCCTTGTAGCCCAATCTTCAGCCGTTCCAGAGGCTTGAGTTTATCCTCATGGGGGGTTCGTCGGGTATGGAACTCGGATGGACTACCGCGTTTTTATACTCTCTATTGGGTGTGCCATCCACAGGAGAACTCTGAAATTTAATTATGTTATTTGGATATTATTGGAAATAATTAAAATGAATGATTGGTGGAGGGGTGGGGGTGTAATTTTGAATGTTAAAGTAGGTGCTTACATGATGCGTGGGGGGTTACCAAAGGGATGGTATAGGTGTGAAAAATTAGCAGTAGGGTCGAACCATAAGTAGAATTGTTGCTCTCTGTTTACCCTTGCCTTGGTCTGATAACACATTAGTGTGAACAATGTAAGGATCACCACTCAAGTTTCCCAAGAATTCAAAGTCTATTCTCCATCCAATGGGTTGAGCACATGGTGTGGACAACTGCCGCGCAAATTAAGCCACACTATCATGCATGGCATGCATGATTTAATTAATCATTAGACACAGCATTAATAAATTAAGATCTTTGTACGGATTTTATGTGTGTTTTTGATAAATATTTTTGAAAGATGTAAATTAAAGTATGACGTATGTTCTTACGTAATACGTTACATACTTTAATTTAACTCTTTTCCAAAAATATTATGGCAAAAACACACATAATTTCCGTACAAGATCTTTAATTTAATTAATGCTTTGTCTAATGATTAAGTTAAAATCATGCGATGCATGCGTGTTGTGTTGCTTAATTTGGCGCGCAGTTGTCCTCACAAAGGCCCTCAACCCAGTGATGAGATAGGACTTTGGAATTTCTTGGGGAAACTTGAAGAAGTGGTTGATCCAATTACAATGTTCACACTAAATTTGTTCAGCCCAACACACACTCCCCCACCCCCCCCCCCCCCCCCCCCCCCCCCCCCCCCCCCCCCCCCCCCCCCCCCCACCCCCGCCCCCACCCCCGCCCCCCCCCCCCCCCCAACAACTCACCCCCCCCCCCCCCCCTACCCCCCCCCCCCCCCACGCCCCCACCCCCCCCCCCCCCCCCCCCCCCCCCGCTCCCCCCCGCCCCACCCCACCAAGCAAGGGTAACAGGAGGAGCAAACAATTCTACTTATGGTTCGACCCTACTGCTAATTTTCACACCCTATCTCCATCCTTGGTGGAAACCCCCCCCAACCGCCATCATGTAAAGGCACTTAACTTTAACATTCAAAATTTACCCCCCCCTTCCCCCCAATCCTTTCATTCATTTTAATTATTTTCCAATAAATCTCAAAATAACATAATTAAATTTCAGAAGATTCTCTGTGGATGGCACACCCATTAGAGGAGTATAAAAACGCTGGCAGATTGTCCATCGGAGTTTCCATACCCGAAGAGATAAGAACCAACCCATGAGGATATACTCAAGCCTATGGGAACGCATGATGATTGGGCTTACAAGGGGTGGGCTGGTGGAAGACTGCGGACTGGGGACTCAAGCACCGCATTCCCTGCTTCATACCGGAACTTCAACGCCGACCACCTTTCCAGCGCGAAAATGGTGGGTGGGCTCTCAGAAGAGTTGAGTATCAACAAGCCAGGAAATGAGGTTAAAATTGGGTGCAGAAAAAACTATTATGAATTTACAATTACTGTTACGGACGCCAAGAGATTTCCTCAAGGGATACCCGCAGCAGTGTAACATGTCCTAAAAATCATGTGAAACATGCCCGCCCGCCCACACTACTCTATTCCTTTACGTATTTCTTTTTGTAAAGTATAATTTAATATGCATGTCTCTTAATTCCCACGAATCAATTTATTTATTTTTCTTTTCTGAAATTAATAAATGTTCGAGTGAGTGCGCGCGTCACTTTTTACCATATCACCTTGATCCTGTATGCTATATATATATATATATATATATATATACACACACATATATAATTACTCACAAAAGGAGTCTTCCTGTAACTATCATCTTTCCATTTATTTCTTGTTATACAAGTTTCTTAGTTTCTTATGGTAATGTGAGAGAGAGAGATATGCTTACTTAAGAAAAGAAAAAGGGGTCAAAATATGTAAGTCAAAATCATAGGCAAATATTTCAACATGTAAAATTAATACTATTTTTATATTTTGCAAGGAGTATGAAGTATTTTCTATATGAAAATAAAGAAAATTCAGTGATACACTATCAACAATTCAAAATATATAATGCAATCTTTGTTACGTAATTTTGCTGATTATTTATATTTATAAAAAAAAATTCTATTAGATAATTTTAAAACTGTTATATATTTCTACATATACATTTATTACACAATAAAATTCGATCCCCGTATAAATTTAAAAAGAATATATAACTGTTACAAAAGTGAATTGCCAGTTCTGTTATTACCCATGAATCATGATGAAAGCGTACATAGAACTTTATATGCGCGTGGTTTTGTTCAGAAACTGCATGGCAGGTTTAGAATTGCTTGACCCACGGTAAAAGTTGGTGATACCAACTTTAATTTTTAAAATTTTAAATAATAAAAATATTATGCTCAAGTGTGTCTAACTCCTTAACAAATTTCAAACTATGGAGAAAGAGGGTCTAGAAGTCGATTAAAAACTATCACCAAGGCACCACGTTTTTATTTTTTTGCTAGTAGTTTTCTATTATTGAGACAGTAATATTCATCTCTCCGTTTTAAAATTAAAATTATATAATTTAATTTTTTAAAAAATCAAACAACAACATATTAAACTCTAAATTAATATAAATTTATTTAATTTTAATTGATACAATTATTATATTATATAATATATAATAAAAATTACTAGTTACAAAATTTATTTTATTTTAAGCATTTATGAGTCATATCAATTTTAAAGTTATTATGCTATCGTTTGACTATAAAAGTCAAATTATATTTCTAATTTTAGAACAAAAAGAGTAATATATATATGTAATTTGTTGCTTGTGCTAAAATTTAAAGAACAAATAGTTAAAACGAAATAAAAAAGAAATAGAAAACTACTAGCAAAGTATGTATATGTATAGTCTATAGATATTCTGGTCCTTGTGGAGTTGCATGCAAAACAGGATCAGGGGCCAACTGCTGAGAGGAAAAATTGCTTACATTTAAAATTCAAAGGCTGGATGGTGGCATCAGTCATGATCAATCAACAACTCCTCAAGCGTCATCAGTTTAATATAAGAATAGTAATGAATTGTCACCTGGGTGGCATCCACTTTTTTTCCACAACCACCTTAATTTCTTACCTATTTAGTAGACTATAGTAATATATTTTGTTTTTTGGCTAAGCAAAGAGAAATTTATTAAATAAACCAGTTGAGTTACAATTATCCTATTACCCATAATGTCTTGGACTAGGATAAAGTTACAAATCTAATATTACAATCACTAAAAATCTACAGTATATTGACAAAACAATTAATATTTATTTGCGTTCAAATTTTGAAATTAATTTGATATGTTTAAATTCAACATTTTAAATTTAAAATTAATATGAATTTGTTTAATTTTATTTAATAATATAAATTATTTAAAAAGTACTATCCTTTTATTCCATTCCACGTAGTAAAGGATTAAAATTGCATTTCAGAAAGGAGGCCCAAACTGAAAAGTGTGGAACCCGTTGAAATGGTTAAATATACATCGCACCTCCTACGGTGGTTAATGTCCAACAACTTATGAGCTTATATTATTATATATGGATAGTGGCAGTCTATCTAAGAGCTATCCAGCTTGTTGAAAATAGCTCAAAAATAGAAAATTTCATGTGATGTTTTGATATTATTTTTTTGCATATTAAAACATGTCTAGGACAAATTTAGAAATAATTCTTTATAATAACAGATTATAATCGTTAAAAATTAATTCGGCATTGAAAAAATATATATGTTTAACAAGAGCACATTTTTCTTAACCATAGCATGCTTATGGAGATAATTATAAAAATTAAAATGAGACGCTCACTAACAAATACTCCGTCCGTCCCTCAATAATTGACTTAGTTTGAATGTTTCAGTCAAATTGACTATTTTTATAATCAAAATTTATACTATTTTTTTATAAATATATCTAGATAAACTATAATCACAAGAAATTATATCGGATTTACTACTAGTTTAAATTTTTATGAGTTTAAAAATATAAATAAATATGCTTAAATTTTAATTTTAGAATCAATAAATTTGACTAGAAAAGTCAAATTAAACCAGTTTTTAAGTGACGGAGGAAGTGTGTGTGTGTGTGTGTATATATATATATATATATATATATATATATATATATATATATATGATTCACTGATAATGTGGAATATTGAAATAGACTACCACCCAATACAGAGACTGCAGGGAATATAAACCTTTTCAAACCTCCGGTTATTGAAATTATGACTGGGTGTTGGGTTGCCCCTAGCCGAATGAAAAATGCTGGTCCGTGTTGTTTCTTCCATGTATAATAGACATCAAATAACTACCAACAATTAGACCAAATCAACTTACCTAGACTCAGTAATGACCAAAAAAGCTAGTAGACCAAATAAAAATTGTTCTGTTTCATTTGGAGGCATGTAAAATGGAAAATAAGAGCACATTTTTCTAGAGTCCAATACTCTTGGCCAACAAAATTATTTTAGTAATTCCTACTTTCCTATAAATAACCACCCACCTACCTTCATCTCTAAATCTAATCATCCCACAGAATTACCATCTCCTTCTCGTATATCTATCAATGGCTTCTTGTTCTTCAACTTCAATGCTATTTCTTCTAGTTAGTTGCTGCTTTGTGGCTGCTTCAGCTGGCAACTTCAACGAAGAAATTCAAATCACTTGGGGCGAAGGCCGTGCACAATGGCGACCTTGTCACTCTCTCACTGGATGTATACTCTGGCTCAGGCTTCCAATCCAAGAATGAGTATCTATTTGGTAAGATTGACATGCAAATCAAGCTTGTACCTGGAAACTCAGCCGGCACTGTCACCACTTTTTACGTAAGTCAAAGTTCCTTAATTTCTTAGCTGCAGCCTGCAGGCTGCGCCCACTACATTAACATTCCCTCCGTTCTATATTTTCCTTTTCAGTATGTTCTCGAAATGTACTTATATTCTTGTAGCGATATGGAGTACTTCTATTTCCTTAAATCTGTGACTGAGCCAGCCAGGGCAATGCAAGAAAGATGGTTTTTGAATATCGCAAGTGATTAATCAAATAAGTTGTCAGAGAATCACAATCACTCGGTTGTACGTTTTGTTTGCAGTTGGCATCAAATGGATCAACCCATGACGAGATAGACTTTGAATTTTTGGGAAACCTTAGTGGCGATCCCATACGTAGTTCATACTAATGTCTTTAGCCAAGGCAAGGCAACAGGGAACAACAATTCCATCTTTGGTTTGATCCAACTGCAGATTTTCACACATACTCCAATCCTATGGAATCCCCAGCCGCATTATGTCTGTACCCAAAAAATCAAGTACATTAATTACGTTACTAGTGTTATCTTCTCGACAGTAAATTCATCAGTTTAAAAGATTAATTATTATTATTATTATTCTCTATTTCAGATTTTCAGTAGATGGCACAAACCATTAGAGATTACAAAAACGCTGAATCGATGGGTGTTCCATTCCCAAAGAAACCGGCCGATGAGGATAATCTCAAGCCTTTGGAACGCGGATGACTGGGCGACACGAGGAGGGCAAGTGAAGACCGACTGGACTCGGGCTCCATTCACCGCATCCTTATAGGGAACTTCAGCGCTAATGCTTGCATTATATCTTCGGGAGCATCTTCTTGCACTTCAAATTCTTCATCATGGATGACTCAAGAGTTTGGATAGCATAAGCCAGGAGAGGCTTTGAATGGGTGCAACAGAATTATATGATTTACAATTACTGTGCGGACACAAAAGCGATACCCACAACGCCTCCCATCAGAATGTGCTTTGTAGTTTTTCCAAACTGCTACCGTGAGCTACTTCTTTCAGTTCTTGGATTGTTTGTTTTATTCAATTCATTTCTTATATTTGTACAACAGGATTTTATTCCAATTGTGTTCATAGGTTGGGGATGTTCTGGCTATTCAAACAAGTACATTTTCTATACTTCAGTTTTATTGATATGCACACTAACCGGGAGGAGTTCAATACATGATTAATTGTAAAATATAGGTTACAGCTAGCCCCGTCTATCATAAATGTTCCATTAAACAAATTGTACAGACATCAAAAAGGTAAAAAATTACAATCAACTATAGAACCAAAAACCGTTGTTTGGGGGGGGGGGGGGGGGGGGGGGGGGGGGTCCTGAAAACCATTTATCATTCAGAAACAAGTTCAAAAGAAATGAACAAGAAGCATTCTGTACAGGCAACTGTACTCGGAAATAAATTTTTGTCTGATACCTACATAACTGAGGTCTTCAGGGACTCCGAAAATTAAAATTCCTGTTGTCTTGAGAACCTTACACTCAACCTTGCCATGATGAAGAGCATCAAACCGTCAAGTTAGTTAATTGCAGCTATATAAAGATCTTCAACATCCAATACCCAACAATTTCACACTCAAGATTAATCATCTTCTAACTCTACAATTTGTGCCCGCCTTTCAGCTGCTTTCTTCCGGATTAAAGAAACCCCACCTCATGGCAGCCTTAATTTTCAGCCAACCCACAACAGCTTTTTCCAGGACGGTTTCCGATCCTCGTCAAAACTGAAATTTGGTGATGGTGAAGGCATGTACGATGGGAAAGCATACCCATCTTCTTGGCCCATTAACAGAGGCATATACCTCCCATGCTGAACAGTCTAAGCAAATGCTGCATATCTTCATTCTCAAAGCATCTCATGACTTCTGATGCGAATTTCCTCCTCTGATAAGAAGTCTTCCACACCCTTGTCCCGATTTTGGGGCCAGGTCTTTCAAACGGGTTAAGACTGGAGTGCTCCCTTGAACAGATGAATTGAGTGTGCCTGAAATGATGATGATGATGATGGATGATGATGATTGTGGGTGGACCAATTGCCAGTGTGTCCAACCTTGTTATCATATCTTGTGCTTTGCATCTGCTGAGAGTTACTGATTTGCTGGTCTATGTGGAGCAAATGGAGTGGTATCAAACTGAGCACGGGAATTGGAGCTTGCATACTGAGACTGACTCGGATATCTTAGTTGCCAGACTGTCATTATAAACCTGAATGGCAATAAAAATAAAAACAAATCATATGCCTTATATATTCAAAAATAACCCCAAATTTGTCTTTTTGCATGTCTCTCTGTGTGTTAGAGAGAGGAGAGAGATGGAGGATCAACAAAAGATTATTGTGGTCAGCAACAAAGCAAACCATAACTTTTGCAGGTGCCCAACAATTATATTTACAATCAGGAATCTAGTTCGAGTGTGAGATAAAGCCCTGTTTAAACCCGTATAACTTTCTTGCTTTCTTGGGGACATCCCAACTGGTGAAAATAACCTCCTAAATGATGCTGAAAAATATAATCCTAATTATAACAACATGGAAGGTTATACATATTTGTAGCATCAGCCAACTAGCACGAGGATGAATCTATCTTATTGAAACAGATCCAAACCAGATTCACTGGTTGAATCTGAACACTGTATAGCCATGTAACACTAGATAAAGTTCCACAGTATCAACCCTAAAAATTTGTTCTAGAAAAACATGTAGCATAAATTTCATGGTCTCTATACCAAGCAATAGACACAGCATGACTGAACTTTCTGTTACTGATTCCTACAATAATATCACCACTTTGATATAATATTAAAGGAAGATTCATAAGTTTTCTAGAACAGTATATTAAACAATCTTATTGAATTTCACAGCATAAATCAAGTAGCATGTTTTAAAGTGTCTGATTTATTACTTCTTTATGATAACAGTGTGCATTATTAAAACTGATCAAGGTCTAGGTCTGGATCCTAAGGGAAAGATTTTACAATTTCAGGATTAGGCTGAATTAAGAGAACTCTTTTAACCCATTGTCCCTTTGGGGACATTCTGATTAAAATTGAAATGATGACACGGAAAAATCAAGAAATGGTCGAAATGCTGTCCCTTTGGGTACATGAACAAATCAAGAAATGATAAAAAAAAATTACTCATAAAAATAAAATTAAAAGAACTCTTCTACCAAAATTTATAGATAAAAAAATTTACACACTTCAAGCAGATTGTAGTTGAGAAGAAATTGCCAGGACATGTTAACAATTAACATTGAATCCAAACAATTTCAAAGTTCTATGTTGGAAGCAAGTAATTTTTAGGACTTTTCCAGCACTTACTAGCCCTGTTATCCTATATGTAATTTGTATATAGATAATACAGTCAACTGTCTGAAATCAACTAACTTATATGAAAGCAGGCAGGGGTGGGGGAGGAGACAGAAGGGAAAAATTGATTACCCGCAATTAGCAGGCTTGGATCGATTGTAGATGGTTCAGAAGGAAACTGAAACTGGAAAATGTGGAGGAATCTGATTACCCAAAGCATTAGGGTAATCTACTGCGCCCATTGGAGAGTTCATCTTGAGATGTGTTCGACCTCTTAAGTTGCTTAAAGCTCAGGAGTGACTTGCCATCATACTCTACAACTTGGTTCCAATTGTCGTATGCTTTTTTCACCAAAGAATCAACGTCTTTATACCTGTAGAAACAAATGTATTATAAATTGAAATATTGCATCCAAATCTCTAGATAAACTTTCACTGAAAAAACAGATACCCATAATATTTAATGTGTTCCTCTTCTGGTAAACAGAAATATCCTATATCCGTATATGTCTAAGCATAACTGTATGCGATCTGAATGTATGATTGTTTCCGACTGATTATTTCATCAGAAAGAGTAGGTAGCCAACTGGATCCATATTTCCAATATCGAAACATGCTCTCACTCCTTCACATGTGATCTCGTGGCAAACAGCGGAATGTAACAAACATTACAAAGTGAAACCATGCTAATTTTGAACACTGTGCTACCAAGTTAGAGCATCCAACTGAAATTACATGGCAATATGAGTACAATAGATCGTAACTTGATTTACTAGCTTGGGAGGCTTTGCTTACTAATGTGGCACAAGTACTCTCATGAAAATACTTGTACCATTGATACAAACTCATACGCGTAATGGAAATATCTTAATGCCAGTAACTTGTTAAAAACTATAATACTAACTCGTTTCAAAAATATAAGATCAATATTAATTTATTTATTTTTTAAAGTCAATTTATGACATTTTTGAATTTAGAATTGACATAATTCTTTTAAGTATTGAAAACAATAAATCTCGTAATTAATAATACTCTTTAGATAATTTAAAATAATCATAATAATATTTACTAGAATTAAATAGATTCATATCAATTTTGAATTGAAAATATTTCAAAAATTGATTTTAAAAAAAAGAATATTTATATTATATTGTGGAAATATTATATATATACACACACACACACATATATATATATACTCATGCTAATAAGATATTAATAGGGATTTTTTATATTCTTTATTTAGATAATATATCAAAATTTATGAACAAGCAATGCAGTATCATTTCATTTTTAGGCTTAAATATAAATTTTTACCTTAAACTATTGCTCTTTTTTTCCACTTCGATGATTCTCTTCTCAATTTTGTCTAATTAGATGATTTAAACTATTAATTTTTTTTTACTTTCGTGCAATAATTACTTGACACGTCAGAAATTGATGACGTGACATGATGACATAGAACAAATAGTGCCCAAGTGTATTAAAAACTAGATTTTCTTTATATGCATTTGAAATACACTGAGGGTAAAAAAATGTTAAAAATTAATAACATTAAAGAATCTTATTCATTATGGATTAAAGAATATCAAATTGCAAACCCAAACCAGCAATCCAAATTGCAAACCCAAAACGAGCAATCAAATGAAACCCAAACCAAAACCCAAACCAAAACGGAAGATCAAAAGACAAAAAAAAATATTATTTTACTGAAAATGAAGATTTAAGAAATTAGGACAAATTTGCCTAGCCCACTCATCTTCCCTATCACCACAACACATGCCCACCACCATCATCACCTCTGCCCGCCATTATCACCAACATTACACCACCAAAAGAAAAAATTCCACAAGAAAATCGTACCAAAAAACACAAATAATTACGCCATAAAAAAACCCACAAATTCCACCATCCACCATTGATCGAACTACATGACCGTGAAATCAAATCTTTTCATCCCTGATCCGTATTTCACATCTCTCAACCCAACTGCACAACCTTTATGCTTCCACAATCGTTGCTAGCAAAAAAAAAAATCGCCAGCTTTTGGGAAAAGAAAATAAAAAAAAGGGAGAAGAAAAAACGGTATCAATGTCGTCGTTAACCTTCTATTCAACCGACGTGCCTAAACTCCACTTGTGTCGTCGATTTGAGATACCATAAAATGTCTTTGTTTTGATTTTTTTTTTCTTTTTTATATTTGGGTATGCAAAGAATGGTGGCTTGGGTGGCAGGGTTTGGTTGAGATCTACTAGAATCTGAGAAGTCTGTGAAAGTGTGAAGTGAAGATGCATTTGTGGGGGTTTGATTTTTTATTTATTTTAATTAAAGTTAATATGGCAATGTTATTACCTTTTTACCCTTTCAGTCCATTAAAATGATTTAAACTAATTTAAAAAATACTATTATTTTTAACACATAAGCACCGAATGCCACATGTTCATGCCACATCATCATTTTTGGACGTGTCGAGTAAAATTGGACGAAAGTGGAAAAATATTAATAGTTTAATCATCTAATTGACAAAATTGAAAGGTGAAATCATTCGAAGGGAAAAAGGGCAATAGTTCAGGGTAGTAATTTATATTTAAGCCCATTTTAATGTGATTTCATGAAATAAATAATAAGTAGAATGAACTTCTTGCAGACTAAAAATTTTGAGGCCGGTGCAAATATCACCAACCTTCTGGCTGTCGGAAAGAGAATCAAGCTTGACTGATAATTGTTCGCCACTTATAAGGCCACTCAGCTCATAAATATTGTTGAAAGCAACACCAATATTTCTTGTATCATCAGGATAATAAACATAAAGTTTCCCACTCACAACACAAAGTCTTTGCATGCTCTATGAGGAGCCTCCCACATTTTGTTTGGACATACCACTTCCAAGGATCTGCAACCGAAGGTATCATGTCAGAAGACAATTAAAGAGCATGGACACCCTAATTCTACAACTAAATTACGTACACATACGTTTCTTAGCTTTTGGGAATCTCTGACTACAAGTCGAAGAAAAGTCTTCAACTGTGAATATCCCTGATTTATTTAGCCTCTTGTGGGAATGACCCATCCTTGCCCAATCTTCTCCAACCTCCATACTTCATCATTTTAAAGCAGGTGGATAAATGTTTTCTTGTATACTGTTATGGAAGACAAAAAGAAAGTTATACATTAAAGTAATAAAATAAAACCTTAACCAAACAGAAAGACTGAACACAAAGCAGCCTACATTCCCCTCTGTGATCTTTAACAGTGAAAGCTTCCGTCTTTGCCTCACGTATGCGTATTGCCTTCACAATATCCTGAGGCAACCTTCAGTCCAAGTCTGAACTTCCTGCTCCTTATCCAACTTGAATTATCAGTAAACGTAAGCTCCCCTAGTGTTCCTACACCTTCCTTGAGTGTCACCTGTAGATCTCCAGTTAAAAGTGGTCTCTTTTCCTTCACGCTCTTTCACAACATGGCTTTCAAAATTCTTCTTGAAGTCCAAATCTTCATCATCTTCATTGTTAAAATCACCTTCCCAACACAACAATATCCAGCTTTGCAATGGATTCAGGTCCAAATGTGACAACATGGGCCTGTGGTTGGCATCAAACCAAGACCATATGAATTGCAGCACCCTGCTCCCCTTCGACTTTAACCTCCAGTAAAAAGGGGCAAAGAAAGCCTCGACCTGAAGTGCAGCTGCAAGTTTCTACCATCTGGACCTTCAATTCGTTTTAGGGGAAGACCTGAATCACGAGTTTTAGAAAGAAAATTCACAGGGGTGAAAAGGCAAAAACAATAATTTTATACTTATACGGTGCAGGAATTTCAGATTGAGTTTGATAAACAAAACAAAACAGTTACTCTAACAAGACCTATTTAACACTTGTTTATTGAGTTTTATATATGCTGGAAACATACATTTCAAAGTATGAAATAAAAGGAATTGCAACTTCTATAACATGAACCAGAATGAACTCTATAACAATATAAAGATGAACCTGATATATTACCAATAACAAATTCCCCCTATTAGGCCCGTATTCACATTCACCTTAAATAATAAAGACACCATGACCTTGCGCAAATGAAAAATGACCTACCAAAAATGCTCACTTGTATTGGCTTATATCTTTTACCTATATACAACTCGAGTTAGTTAACCGTACATTCAACAAAGTGACAACTTGTGCCTGTTTGAATTTAAAAACAAAAAACACATTCCGTCTTTTCCTTTTGGAATTGGGGGTGGTTTGAAGCAGCAGAAACAGGGAAGAGCCTCGCTGCATGATCGAATATTAAGTACAAATAGATAATGCAAATAACATCTGCAAAAATATTAGCATTACTATTACAGAGTCATAATAACACCAAATTCCACCAAGAACTAAAAAAGAACTATCCTTCCTCAGAATTCTCAATCTGCAGCTTCTACCAAACAAGTTGACTTGATGTCAGAAGCTAATTTTCCACATACACAGAGAGAGACATATGGAAATAGAAAGCCAATAAAAATAACAGGCACAGTAAATGTGACCTTTCTAGTAAACCCAAAGGTCCCACACAATCATTTAGATATTATAGATAGCTTTATAGTATGGCACAATGACCATATACATATATATATTTAGAGGAGGAGAGAGAGAGAACAAATAGATAGACCGGTAGAGGACAAATTAGAGAAACTTGTGCCGTAAAACTACATACTGTGCAAGTTAATACAGAGAAAATTTACCACAGATTATACACAAAATCAGCATAATGCAAGTAATTTTTGATAATATTATGTTGAAAAGAATTAGTGCACACGTCGCAGTAAAACATATCAAAAATAAATCAGGAAAAAAAAAAGATTATACTAAAAAGGTGTATAATCAACAACATCCATACCTTCCAGTTCCATTGATTCTAGCAGGGCCAAGCTTTGCCAAAGCACGTTCCACTTCTTCACTAACCTGTATGGCATCACCGCATCAGTAGGATATGAGATGTTAAGAAGGTTTGGTAAGGTTTTTTTTTTCCTATTGGGGAATATAAAGTTCTGAAAGAAGTATAAGGATCGTGAATGTGCAACAAATACTTGTGAATGAAAATCCACTTTTCTCAAGCTCTGCAATTTGGCTGGGTCGCTCCAACTATAAGTATATATGTAAATGACAAGTGCGGAAAAGAATCTAACCCAAGATGTAGGCTTAGATTAGCAACTACATATCTACTTAATATTTGTTTGTACCTGTCTCGGACTGTGTTTTGTGTCAGTGCTTCATAGAGCATAAAAGAGTCAGATAGACACCATTGTGCTCGAAGACCATTAATTCCATATTAAAGTCGTTAAAGAGAGAAGAGGACAATGAGAGAAGAGATATAATATACAGGAGAAGGGAATAGAAATACTAGTCTAACAAATTAATAAGTAGCTAAGGAATATGCTTTCAAATGTCCTGTACCTAATTACACCTATCTTGATTAGATTTCTTTTGAAAACAAGAAAGTAACCATGACACCTTTTCCTTGATTGAGACAAATAAATAAGTATACAAAAAAGTGTTTTTCTGACAAATTCTGGTATAAAAAGAATGAGAATTTTAAGAACAAAGAAATATTTAAACTGTATAAACAAACAACAGGAAGACAGCATTGTGTAGGTTCCGTAGCCATTGACCATTCATATGCTTTAATGTAAGTGATGAGTGACACCAGCAAAAAGATCACAACTCACTACAATTTAAATTCAGGTTAAAAGTTCCAGCTTTTGTATATTCATCCACCAAAAGCAGTAAAACAGTGCATCCAAACCCAGATATTTGAAAATAACAAGGATGAAAAAGACAGTAGAACTTTTAGTTGGAGCAAGCCAGTCAATCTGGACAGATCAAAACCACATGAAGTATTCTGATTTTGCAGATGGACTTGAGGAGCTAATATAGTATAAAAAATTATCACAAATCTTTGACTAGAAAAGTAGGTCACAATAATTAAAAGAAGCATAAAGACACAGTAACCCTTCTTCAGCCCTGCAAGATAGTAAACAAACAGACAGAAAGAAATAGGTATTAATCTCACAACTCTGCGTAGAATCGGTTCCAAGGACGAGCAAAGCTTCTGGAGACTATCCACCTTCAGAGCTTCGATGATTACGCTGCATGAAACATTTGTTTGTGAGAAATAATGTAAACATTCCTTTTTCTTTATTACCTTTATCAAAATCGAACCAACGTACATTGAGCATAGATTATTAAATTGCATATAAAGTTAACTTGAGTAAATCATAAGAGAGTCTATGACTTATCATAGCTTGCCAAACAACTGTTTCTGAGCCAGCTAGTGGCATTTAGGTTTAGGAGGACATCTCAGATATCAAAGCTTCAGTCAAATGCTTTAAAAAATGGAACTTAATACAAAAGAAAGCCAAATTAAAAAATAAAAAAATAGTACACTAGAGGCAGACACATATGCATATGTATGGGTAAGATCCTCGGTCATAACTCCAACATCTTGTTGATCATTTAATAAATAAAATTTCTGCAAAGTATCACAAAGAGATGCTACTCCTGTAACAGAAGTATAGGAAGAAAAAAAATTGTGCTATACAAACTAATCCTACCCTGACCTATAAAGCTATTTACAATCAACCCCACAACCCTACTCCAAACATTTAATAAAGCATCACCAACAGAAGTCTCCCCTTTGAGGACCAAGAAGGAACCCTCAATCCCCACGGAATGCATATTATTGTCCAGTCAAATGCATCTGCAAAAAATTAAGGGAGCTGCTGACTAAGAATCCAACCAGAACTTCTAGGCACAATTGCTCTTCCAGCAAAATAATAGCCCAAGAAGAACATGCAAAAACCAGAATACCCCATTTAAAGAAAACAACAGAGAGCCCAGAGATCTTGAATAGGCAGAGAAGCAAAATAGTGTAAAGTTTAAACCAAACTATCGATTAAGGATATCAAAAGATTTAACAGTATTATCCTTGAAAATATGAATTCATCCATTGGAGGTAAATTGACAAAATATGCAACTATAAAGTGGTGTGCCGTAAATCTATCAAAAAATAAAGAGTTTTGCAATTATTTCAAAAGAGAATGCTGAAGGGCTAATTTAAGTAACTAAACCTAAAGGCAGTGCGAGAACAAGATGATGAGAGAAGCATCAATTTGAGTATACCAAAGGAGTGAAAGCACCTTTAGTAAGCTTAAGCGCATATATATATATATATATACACATAAATTTTTCATCATTATTTTATTATATATCTTTATAATAAAAACAACTATACATGTCACCAAACAAGTTATTTGGCATAACGTTTTTCTAAAATGATGCGTTGACTGATTATCAAAGATTACAGCCTACATCTAAAGAAAGATGTCCATTATCATTGTTAAAAACTATGAAGAAACAACTTGTATCACAGACCAATGGTAGCATGAGGACTGGAGAAGGATTTGCTCCTGACCAACTGTAACATGAATCAATGATTTTCTTCCAGCATCTAAAATGGCCGGTTTCCCCTCACCTTTTTGGTTTATTTTTGTCAGTCAATGACTGACAGCTTTGTAGTAATACAATATCAGTCAGCAGCACCACCAAGTGGGAAGGGGTGAGAGCATACCATATTCGGTCATAGTGCCTTTGGTTATAAACGAATCCAAAACGTAATAATCTTGGTGGATACAGAGAGCATGGAATAACTTCAATTTACCAGTAACAACCCATCCCTGAACTATAAATCCCAATTGGCCCCCAAATTTCATGCAAACACAAATATAATAAGCTAATTTTTGGGAAAATGTGGAAACAAACAGTTAAATGGTAAGCACTAACACAAAAGGTGAAGTTAAACTCCTTATGCAATGATGCACATGATGTTGCAATATTACAAGACTCTTCATTAATCATATGAGAAAACCATAGCAACTCATAAACAATTAATATACTCATTATCAAGGTACCAAAAATTTAACCATGAGTTTGAAGGTATCATTTGATTCTCCACATATATGGAACCATCAATTTCTTATAAATTTTCTATTAAAGATATGTCATGTATTGAACAATTTTAAGTGGGAGACATATTAGATAAAACACCTAGAATAGTTTTTTTCAAAAAAAATAAAAATAAAAATCGTTCAAGTTATGATTTGAGCTCAATCTCAAAATTGAGAACTGCAAACACACGCAGTACCCAATCAACACGAGGAGAGGAGAAGAATGGAAAAATAACATTACCTAGCTAAAGCCGGGCGCTTCCGCTCAGGCTCCTGCTGCTCGTCATCATTCTCCAAACTCCGTTTCCCTCTCATAGAGTTGGTCCTTTCCATATACCTAGTCTGCATTTACACCCAATTTCCCAAAACCCACAAGATCTGTACCACCAGAAATCCCCACAATACTCACTCAATTATCCGACTAATCTCAAATTCACACACAAATCGACTAAATCAAACCCGAATTTCACAAATACTAAACAGTATAAAACCCTAATTAACAAATTAATAAGTTATCGGTGAACTCAACAATATATAAAATATATATATGTGCGGAGCAATATATACAAGTAACTAATTTGAGCCTAAAAATTGAAGAGGATGGATGTATACTCTGACGACTGAAACAGCTGAGGCGGAGCAGGTGTTGTAGTAGTTTAGATCTTCTGTTTCTCTTTCGGAATTGTCGCTTTTGTTTGGTGGGATGGTGGAGCTAACAGGGGATCCTAGCCGTTGATTTTGCCATATATGATTAAAGTTGCCACGTCGTCTTTATTTTCTTTTTTCTTTTTGCCATAAAGAGAGAGTTCTGGATTGACGCCAAGGACTGTTAAGTTTGGCGTGCTGTTTGTGTTTAGATCATGTAGTGTCAAGTCACCGACGGGAGTTTTGCTGTTGCCCAGGTCGAGTGTGTATTTAAATTATATATGTCTTAAATTATTAAAATAAAATTAAGTCTTGAACATGTCAAATAAAAAAGGTTAATTTTTGAATTTTAAAAATAATTGCGGTCCTATTTTTTAAAGGTAAATTTAAAACTAAAAAGATTTTACAAAAATATTAACACCAAATTAACCCTTTTTTCCTCTAACTTTATAAATTAGAAGATAGATGAATATATAATAATTTAGAAAAATGACATAGATGTTCACAATTTTATGACCAAGTTGGATTACGACCAATGTGAAAGTCTATGCGATAAGATATGATAAATTAATGTGGGATACATTCTTAATTCTTACATGTCTCATGTATGCACATAGGTCGCAATTATAATCCGGCTAAAAATATTCGCAACGTATAACAGGACTAAATAATTTACACAAGCTTGGAACTCGTACAAGACACGTGCTATATTTTTTTTATATATTTGTTGTTTATTAAAATATTTCAATTGTAAGTTCCTCTTTATATATATATATATATATATGACATTAATACTTTTTATGACTTTTATTTTATTTTATTATGAGATTCATTCATGCATGTATATATATCAAATTATAATTATATATATTCATTGAATTTGAATATGTATTATTATAATTATGTAATTTGTATTTGAGAATTATAAGTTAATGTCTAGATAACCCTTGAAATGACCGATCAAATTAATTTAGATAAGATTTCTTCTTGATTTGCTATATACTTGTATTGATTGATTACATTTACTTATTTTAATTTTCGTCCAATTTTTTTTTATTGTGGAACAAAATAAACTTTGAATTTTTCGGTCATTTTCCTTCCTTTTATCTGTCCCCTAAAAAAAGGAAAATTGGAGTTTTATATTAAAAAACCAATCAATTCTCATCACAAATAGGATTTTACTCGAATGACACAATATCATTACAACGTGGATTTGCACTCGGCCCCAATAGAAAAAAAAAAAAACTTTGTAATTAATTAGGATTCTACTCTCGAGTGACACAATATCATTGTGAACTAGAATTTTGCCAATCCAACCTGGTAATATGAATCCTGTAAAAGTCCAATTGTTTATCAAGAAAATTACTTGCAAAAACCCTAATTCGATTATGCTAACCGTGCGCTTGGGCTTCTCAGAAGAATTAGTCTTTACAATTGGGGCATAGCATTTTGTATGTAAGCTTGGTTCTTCGTTTTTTAGCATGTTGTTGCCGTCTGTTTTGGCTATTTGGTATGATGAGGGAAACCAGAAAATGAAAGAAACCAGAAAATTTGAATTGTGTTTTCCTAATCTTTTTTCTGTTCCTTAAATAATATTCATGCCTGCTAAAAGTTTCTCAAAAAGTTTATAAAGAGCAGAAATAAAGTGAACAAGTAGTTTCTCCCTCTCTTGGAAACTGAATTGCTTTGCATTTACTTCTTGTTTCCATTGACAAAATGCACAAACCAAATGGAGCCTTGATGAATGCATATCCTTCTTAATTTTATGTTCGATATTGTACTTTTGATTATTCTTTTTTCTTTTTAAAAAAAAGAAAAAGAGAAACAGTTCACATGAAATTTTCTTTCTATACGGAGTAGTGTATTTTGGTTATGTTTTCGAGCCGTTACCTTCGTTTTATCTCTTTGAAGGTTCTACACTTTGCTAATGATGGTCCTCTCTACCTACATTTCATATGAAATTCAAGATTACTATGGGTGGGAAATGCTGGTTGATTTACTTGGATGCTCACCAAATCTGGAAGATGCTCACCAAATCTGGAAGTTTTTACTTTGCAGCAGGTAGTCAATCTGAAATTAAGATTTTCCAGCAAGGTGGTTCACTTGTTCTGCTTCACAAATTTTAAAAACTCTGACATTTTCCTGGTGCGAGTTGTGACCCCCTTTACAGGTCCAGGTCCGCCTTCTACTTGATAGAGTTGCGTTATTTGAGAAATTAATTAGAAGACTCATTTTAGCTTCTTGTTTAATTGTTGTTGGGTTAAATATATTTTTCCCCACTCTACTCGACCTCAGTTTACAAACGCATCACTGGACTGAAATTTTTTACGGTCAACTCATTGAACTATAATTTATTTACAAAAATTCGAAAAACCGTTTACTCTGTTAAAATATTAACGGCAAATCTACGTGGCATATGCTGACACGGAGAGAAGCTGAGCTGGATAATTAATTAAATTAAATTATATTCAATTCTATAACAAATAGTTAAACAAGATATAAATCAAATTAATATACATAACAAATAATTAAATTAATTAAATTAATTAATAATAAAATATATTAATTAAATAAATTAAGAATAAAATAACTTATTGTATAATTTTTACAAATGTATTTATATAAAATTAATGAATTCATGTTTTTTTTAATTTTTCAATATATTAAGTTCACTTTAAAAATATAAAATTATCTAATATTTTGAAATTAAAGGATTATTACTACTATTATTATTATTATTATTATTATTATTATTATCTCTCTGTTTTTTTTCTTGAAAATCCTAAATGTCATCAAGAAGAAATATTTAAAAAGTCATGGAAAAATTAGAAAAAAATGTTAATTTTTTTATTTTAAAAATATATTTGTAATATTTTGCAAAGTTAAAACTAATGATATTTACATAATTAAATCTAATTATCTAAAATCTAATCTCTTCTTCTTCTTTTTTTCTTCTTTTTTATTTTGGCTATTTTTTTTTTTAAATTCCACCTACTTATCTGGGTTTATTTCTCAGATCTAGTTTACCGAGTATAATATCTCCTCCATCGTCATCTTCCCCTCCGACGAATCCATTACCGTCGCCGGTGGACTCAATCCGTCGAGCCTGATTCGATCTCTAACAATGTCCATATCTCGCAACCTCTTCATCAACTTTCCACCCGTCGGCAGTGAAAGAAGCTCAAGCACCGCCGTCGAGGACTAGTACAACGGTCATCTCTGGAGGAATCTCCAGAAGATCGATTCGTCTACGGGATCAATAGCGGCTAGGGCTCTTTCAGATCTAGTTTACTGTGTACTCGGTAATGGTTTATGGGAGTAGAGTTTTTTTTTTAAAAAAAAAAATCAGATTTGTTTTACAATTTGGGTATAAATTGAAACACCAACTTCAATTTCTGTATCTTTTTGAAATGGGTGAAAATTCAAAATTAACAGTAAACCAAGAAAGTAGTAAAATTAAACAAATCATGAGGACATCCAGTGCCCTTGTTCCTGTTATTGTCGTTGATGATGAATCAATTCTTCCTATTTCTTCACATCTATCACTTGTGTCATCTTACAATGAAAGAATTCGCCCCTTTTGGATGCCATTGATTATGTCCCGGGTGTTGTAGTGGTTTCTGATGAGATGAATTTGTTGGGTATTGAGATGATTTCTGATGAATTTTTGTTGAGATGATTTCTAGACTTTGAATATGATTTCTGGACTTTGAATGAGATGAAGGAAGAAGATGAAGTAAGAATGAGGAGAGAGAAAGTTATTTATTTTTTTTGTTTTAACCCAAGTTTAGAAACTAAAATTTTTATTTTGGTTTAACCCAAATTTAGTTAATTTTAGTATTAAAATATTATAAATTTTCCACCTTGGCAGACTATATAGACAAATATGTAAAAATTTAATTTCTCTCTCACATGTGCAAGTCACGTGTTAAGTTTCTGTTAAAAGTCAACTCATTTAACGGATTTTGTAACGATTTGATAAATATTTGTAGTTCACTGATTCGATTGTAAAAAAATTCAGTTCGGTGATGTATTTGTAAACCGAGGTCTAGTAGAGTGAGGAAAAATGTATTTAACCCAATTATTGTTGCACCTTAAAGTAATCGAGATGGAAGGATTTCATGGGAATGACTACGATCTGGATTTGGTAGAATATCTACTAGACTAGGTAAATGCTTGAAGTTCTAGAAACAATTAATAACCATCAAGGCTCCTAACTTGACTGACTGGGGAAGAAGAGGTGAGGTTCTGCAAGGAAGTTTTGAAGTTTCCAAGGGCTTCAAGAATTGAATTCCTTGGAGATATATCTTTTCTCCCAGTTCTATACAACTTATTTTCATGTAATCTCGTGGAAGTGGTGTACGTGTATGAAATGGATTCATATGTTACGTTTACTCTTTTTCAAGTGGCCTAAATTCATCTTCATCCAATTAATTCGTCTAAAGCTTTGAGTTATGTAGTTTGGTGGGAAGTCATAGATGTGCCACCCTCTGCTTAAGATTTGGTCTTTCCAGGTTTAAGTCGTCTTCATGTATGTAAATTGCATTCTGACTTGGCTTGGTTTGCTACCCAATATATTTGTTAAAATTGGTTACTTCAACTTCATAACTGGTTAGTACGTACTTGTTCGTCATAGGCTTCCCCCTCCTCACTCGGAGTTGTTTCTGCTGTTTTTGCTGCTAATCAGCTCATTTGGGTTTTCTTCAAGGGTAATGGACTCCAGATTGATTTTAATCTGACCATGTTTCATTTTTTCCCCCTCTATTCATGCGAGTTTTGGCCATGTATTTCCCAACTTCATTTGTTTAGTCTTACCGGGTGAGTTCCTTCTGCCTTACCTCCTCCAACTCACTCCTCTCTAAATTTGGAGAGATATTTTTCTTTTTTTGAAGTCTGTATTAAAATTAGATATTTCTAACTTTTGTGCAATTAAATGAGATGAAATTTGTTACTTAAATTCTAGGTAAATTGGTTATTGTCATGTCACTACTAAATTTCTAATTATTGTTAAAAATGTGTTAGAAAAAATCGTTTTAGAATTGTATTTTTCATTTTAAATGAAATGAATGTGTTTTTCAGTTATTTTTTAATCGTTTTAGAATTGTATTTTTAATTTTGAATGGAAGGAGTGTGTTTTTTAATTGTCTCTATTTATTTTTTAATTATATATTAAACCCATTATTCTTGCATCCCCAATGATTATGGATTTTATTATTCAATGCAACTGGGATGTTATTTATTATTTTATTTTATTTTTTTGATAATAAGGCGATTAGAATAGTTCGCATATTCCAATGTGACTGGTTTAGTTCCTCGGTAAAAATATCGGTAGTAATTCTTCACGGAACCATCGCCCATCCCATCAAGTAGGGCTGTAAATGGAGTTATTTTGCCCCATATTAAATTATTTATTTAAAAAAATCAACAATGTATTACTCCATCCATCAGTCATAAAAAAATAATTGAAAGTATAATTATTTTTATCTCTAAAATGATGAGATAAAATATATGAAATAAAAGATAATTGTGTTATTTATTAGAATTTATTAGTATAAAAAATAAAATTACCCATCACTCTATCAATCTTATAGAACTATTAAGAGTAAATTTAAAATATTATATGCACTTTTTTTTTTTTTTAATATGTATAAAATTTATACTTGCTCATCTTTTTAATAATAGAAGTATCATCTTTTTAATAATGGAAGGAGTACTTGATAACATTATTTTAAACTAACTTTAAGCTTAAAAAGTTACATTTCTCTTTTTTAAGGTAAAAAAAATAAATTAAACTTAATTCTACAATTTATTTGATACTTCTTTTGTCCATAACAAATTACCTATTTTACTTGTTGACCTTTTCTTTGTCTTGTCAATTTAAAAAGTTTGTTAGGAGGCAATTTAACCAGGGATAGCTCTTTTATTTTTTGAGTCGCATAAAGTTTTTGAATTTTGAAAGAGAAAGAAAAGCACAAAAAAATAAATTACAATATTTATTTGATTAATAGCGACCGACAATAAATGTCAAAAGACAAAATATATAGGATAACGACTAGTTTAGAAAAAAAAAATTTGTAAATTTTCTTTTATATTTTAAATTTCAATCATCCTTAAATTTATTGAGGGTGTAGTTATTATTAAATATAATAATAAAATTATGATGATAATAGATAAATTCGAGAAGATGGTGTTATTTTATATTATTATTATTTTTTTATAAAAAAATTTAACAAATTTTTATTGTAAAAAAAGTAAAATATTTAACATGACCTGTACAAGTCAAAGTAATTATTTTTTTTTATTTTTGGGCGCGTGTTTTTTTTTTTTTTTGGGGGGGTTGGGGGTGGGGGTGGGGGTGGGGAGGGGGAGGGGGGGATTGGGGATTATTTAGATACTTTGAATGTTAATAGACTATCAATTCGTTCAAATCTTAATCCTTAACCATGTTTTTAAGATTTTTAGTTAAAATTTTCTAGATCTATATAAATTATTAGATCCATAATGTTTAAAATTTTAAACAATTGTAATTTTCCGACGTGCGGATTAAGTTAAAATATTAACCCCACAAATATACTCTGGTGAGAGATGCTTTTGGCAATGACAAATGCTTGCTTGCTCACCGTAAGAGTTACCATAGACTTATGCCATTTAATTTTTAGAAAATAAATGATATATATGCGGTTTTTGTTACACACATAGACACATATTATTATGTATATGCATCTATTTAAATAGTGTATTATTATATTTAGTCGTAACAATAAAATTATAATTTTTGTCGTAAGATGTAAAAAAAAATTCAAAAAAGATATAAAAGAATTTTCATTTTTTTTTTGAAAATTTAAAAGAATAATCAAATAACCAAATTAAAAGTCAAAAATAACCATTAGCTGCATATTTTTTAAAACCACAAAAATAGGAATTTTTAATAATTCCAATTTCCGGATATGCCTATATACCTTAGAATAATAGAATATCAATACCCGATCCGACCCGACTAAGACCACGCGCCTGGGGCTGGGGATAAAGAGGTGCCGAGGTTTGAAGAGAGCAGATGTCGCCACTCGTGACGGTGCCTGGCAAGCAACCAAGAGGTGTCTCGCCCGGAAGCTAGAAGCAAAAAGGAACCAACAATGGCGGTCCTTCCTTCGTCATCTTCATCATGCTATCATAATTTTATCTTCCATAAAATTTCTGTCATTCCACTCTCTCTCTCTAATTATTATATCGTAGAGATATAAATAGATCATTTACGAGGTCCGATTACGTGACACAAATACGAAGGAGGAGAGAAAAATAGTTATCGATTACTGATTAGAAGATTTGTAGGGTTTTTTTTCTTCTTGAACTGAGCTTTTGAAAATTTGAACTTCCCTGGTATGATCAGAATATGATATTTGAGGTAATGTTTTTGTGTTTTCGTTATTTTATTTATGGAATTGCTTGATTTTGGTAATGGGTTTTTAATCTGTATTGGATTCTGTTGTTGTTGCAGTACTGTGGAAAAGTGGAGCTGGATTTCGTGTGTGTGATTTGGTTTCAGTTGTAAGATTTTATTTATCGGTTCTTTCTATTGAATTATGAAGTTTAAGTGTGAGAGCACGGTAGTATTTAATGGTTTTGTTGTAATTGAGATTAGTTTGGTAGGTTTTTTTTGGGCTGATTTGAGATAAGGCAGTTGTCTTGGTGTACTTTATTGAATATTTTGTCTTGTCGTTATGGGGATTGTCGGGGTTTTTATGATGGAAAAATGAGAGATGTTATAGTTTTTGGAGTGCTTTATAAGTTTTGCAATACATTTGGTAGGTTAGAAGTTAGCTGAAGAGTGATCACGACTGTATTTTTTAGGCTGTGGTGATAGGGTAATGGAACTTGTATGCAATTGGACATGAATGTACCTTGTGTAATAAAGGAAATGAATGCTTGAGGCAGTCATCCTTGCAGTTGGAGGAGTTGGAAATTGATCAGCAACAACGTACTGTTGTGTACTCTATGGACAGCCCTACAACTACTACTCCTGGGTCACACACGACCGGAGTTCTAATGATGAAAACCTACGAGTAAAGTTTTTGTGTAGCTTTAGTGGTAGTATATTGCCTCGACCCCAGGATGGGAAACTTAGGTATGTGGGTGGTGAGACACGCATTGTGAGCGTACCACGAGATATTACTTATGAGGACCTGATGGGGAGGATGAGGGAACTCTTTGAAGGTGCAGCCGTGTTGAAATATCAGCAGCCTGATGAGGATCTTGATGCTCTTGTGACCGTAGTTAATGATGATGACGTGACAAACATGATGGAGGAGTATGATAAGTTAGGTTCTGGAGATGGGTTCACTAGACTCAGAATTTTTCTGTTTTCTCATTCTGATCAGGACGGTCCTGTTCATTTTATTGATGGGGATGAAAGGGATAATGAGCGGCGATATGTGGACGCCCTGAACAGCCTTAATGAATCACCTGATTTAAGGAGGCAACAGTGTAGTGTGTCCCAAGTATTGGGTTCAGAAGATGATTACCATATCGCAGAACAGTACCTTAACCAGATGAGTCTCGAGGACAGCCTCCATAACCAGAGGAATAACGAGATACCCATGCCACAGATTAGCTTGCGTCATCTCACAATTCCTCGTGTGGGTTCAGGACAGCACCAACAATCCGTTACCCAAAGGTATAATGAGATGGAGTCTCCATGGAGTCCTGTATACTACTCCCCTATGCACCATGATCCAAGGCCGATGGCGGAATTTCCAACTTCACCTCCATCAGCACATTATCGTACACCGTATGGGGAGTTCTCAGACAGAAGTTTTGATAGAATGCCTGAGGAATACAGTCGGCTTCAAGTAAATCATCAATCCCCATATGATCACCAACCTCAATTAACAGAAAATGTAGTATGGCTTCCGACTGGAACTGTATCAGGCAATGGTGCTGGTTTTCCAGGGAATGTGCTTCAGGGCTCAAGTGTATTTGAAGGAAACAACATATGTGAGCACTGTCACTCGACTTTTCCAAGAAATCAAGTTTATCCTGATTCCCCCTGGAAGCATGGAGAACAGCAACATATGGAGCTGCCTAACATGGTGAATGGGTTTTCAGCAGGTCAGTCCTTGTGCTGAGTGTCCTCCAAGTAGGGAAACTCTCATTTTGAATACAGAAGCAAAACTGCAGAGTCCATTCTATTCCAGAGACCAGAATGATCCTCGATCCTTCTACTCTGAAACTCAGAATCATGAATGGATTCCACAGCATCATTCGATTCCAAGGGCTGAGGAACCAAGACTACATATATCTGGAGCAGGAAGGTTGAATGATCAATACATTATAGATGGTAATGACATGAACATCCCTTTTGGACACGGTAATTTTCCTGATGGCCATCATGTGTCCTCACATTATGCCCACCATGAAGACCAGACACGGTATATGCGACCTGGACCTGAATTGAGGAATGAGGTGTTTCCAGATCAATCTGGGGTCACAGGAGCTTCTCACATCCATGTTCCTCTCGAAGAGCGTGTAGTTCGATATGGAAATTCGCCTTATGCATATGGAATGGAGAAGTTTTACCAAGTGCCACATGGAAATGTACCTGCACACTCTCTATGGAGGAATCATAATAGCCCTTTGCATGGCACTCCCACTTATGAAGCATCCAGTACATCTCAGCAACCAGATGGTACTTGTTGTCCAGGATTCATTAGGGGTACATTGGACGGTAGTCCCAGATTTCGAGTTGGGCTTGATAATCAGAATCCTTGGATCGAATCCTCATCGAAAGTGGGTGGAATAGATGGTTCTTCTGTCCCAGAATATTCTAATGGTCATTCCTTAAAATTGATGCCAAACACTTGTAATCTGGAGAACCATCAGAACCTGATTACACCAGAGTCCATCCTTTCATCACATGACATGCTAAACTCTGCCACAATTTCAGACCCTATGCCTCACCCTGATTCAGCATCAATATTGGTTGATGATAAATTGGTTTCTTTGATTCTTTCCAGTTCAGAATCAGGAACTGATTTAGTCAGGATGAAAGAAAAAAGTATTAACGAAGTATCGAAGGAAACAAATCATGTAGAAAAAATTGAAGACTCCAATATGCCATGTATCTCTGGCCTAGTGCAAAACCAGAAACCAGATGACAAGGCATCTCCTGAGGCTATCAATTTAAATTGCTTAAGACCTGCTGAAGAGAGCAGTGGAGTTGAGAAATCAAAAGGGGGTGGAGGTCCTATTTCTCTTGATAGTGAGGAGCTTCAAGCTGATCGTTTGAGTTTCGTACCTGACTTGATTAAATCTGTGAAGAAGGCAGCATTAGAGGGTGTTGAGGAGGTAAAAGCTGAAGTTCAAGAACATGCTGATTCTGTCCATTTGCATGATGAGAATGCAAATGAAGAAATTCATAATGAACCAGAAGCCGTGGTGAGGGCTAATTGTATTTCTCATCTATAGGAGAGTTGTACAATGTATTACTTCTGTTTTAATATTCTCTTTCTTTTACAGGACACTCGAGGAGATTTGGAGTTGGGTTCTTGTAATGACAATCTAGATAATTCCAAGATTGAGCCTACAAAGGCTGAGGCAGAAGCTATTGCTAGGGGATTGCAGGTTCCTGATTACCATCACATTCAATTTTTTGGCATATATATAATGAGTTCTTTGCTCTGTATATTTGTTCTGTTTTAGAAACTGCACTATAATTTTTTCCTCATCGGCTTATTCACTCTTTCTTTAGACAATAAGAAATGATGATCTGGAGGAAATCCGAGAATTAGGCTCTGGTACATATGGGGCTGTTTATCACGGGAAGTGGAAGGGCTCAGATGTGGCAATAAAGAGAATCAAAGCAAGCTGTTTTGCTGGGAGACCAGCTGAAAGAGAGCGCCTGGTATTCTTATTCTCAGCATCACACTTTCCTTTACTAGAGAAACCGTTGATTTGGCTATATTATGGATTTTATTTTGGCATAGATCAATTTCTTAAGATCCCTGGTCTACGGAGAAATAAATTCTAGTACTGCTAGGTAATAGGCGATTGTGTTTTTTCTGTTGATTATTATACCATTGTTTGGAGGGTAAAATGTAAGAGCGGTTGCCTTCTTTTCATGATGTTAAATGTTAACACTTCTCCCAACTCTGTCAGCACCCTAGTTAATGGTGACCAGAACATGCAATGACCTTTTTTTAATCTCCTAGTTTATCAATATTACTTTCTTATATGTTGAGTTAAAGGATTCTTCTAAAGATATGCTAGAAAATATGTGTTTCAGAGGTATGTAATATAAAATGTTTCTTTCTGTGTGCATTATATTATCTTCAATTTTTGTGATTACAGAAAGAGGAATAAATGTAAATTTTATTCGGGGAATTGATATTTCCATAAATAAAATTTGATATTTCCACAGGCTCCCTCTCACATGAATGTGGGGCCCATTTACTATTCCTGTGAGGATTTAATGCTACCTTATCTAATAAATACAGTGTCCAACTTCTGGCATAACAATATTTGAATAATTGAGCCACTGTAAACATTTCTTTGTGTTTGATACGTGAGAGGGAGTGAACTAAACCCACCCTCCCCCCCCTCAACTTTAATATTATTGATTTCTCCTTCGTGTTAAAACCGCACAAAAGTACCTTAACCCTAAGTAACGGTACAAACCATGTACATATGTGTGTTATTCATGTATTTAAAGTCTTAATACCAAAACAGAAGCTTGTTCCTAAACAATTTCTTTGAATGTTTCCTCTTGCTATATATACAGCTTCATAACACCGTTGTTGTGTTTATCCATATATATGAAACATATAACTATAGCTCCACAGAAATTTGTGAGGATGATATAGATATACTAATGTAATTTGGTGAGAAAAAAAAATTCCACAAAGGAGTTTTGTCTGATTAAAGGAAATGTTATGGGGAAGAAGGAAGAGAGAGAATGAGACGGAAGGTATGAGTAAAGGCCTTTGTAGCAAGGCATCTGTAATGGAATGTTTGTTTTTTACATTTGATCAAGAGTACAAGGGAGTTAAAAGGGCGACCAGGTTGAAGCGTGGGAGATTTTAGTTTAATTGGGATGGAATTGAAGTTGATGAAGTGTAACTAACCCCAGGCTAAACATGAATGAACATCAAGTGAAGAGTCATTGATTTTGCAATGTGTGCCGAGTCTTTATGGTGCCTGTCGCAGTAGTATATTCATATATTGCTTGAAAGAACATCAAGTGAAGAGTCATTGATTTTGCAATGTGTGCCTAGTCTTTATGGTGTCTGTCGCAGTAGTATATTGCTTGAACATTGTTTACACAACTTCATTTTAGTTCCTCTCAGTAAACTTAGTGGAAAAGAGAACATACTCAGCTTTTTAATTATTGAACTCAAAGTTTTTCTTCACAAGTTTTGTTGGAAAGTAATATGCATTTGTGTTTTTCAGGGTTGACATGATGCAGTTTTAGTTCCTTGTGTTCCAGTTTTTGACTTCCACGTTATTTGTCTTTAGATTGCAGATTTCTGGAAGGAGGCTTTGATATTAGGTTCACTGCACCATCCAAATGTTGTTTCTTTCTATGGTATTGTTCGTGATGGCCCTGATGGATCTTTAGCTACAGTGACTGAATTCATGGTTAATGGATCTTTAAAACAGTTTTTGCAGAAAAAGGACAGGTAGCTTATTTGATGCCTGTGCACTGTTTAGGGAGATGACATTTTTTATTTTTTAATGTCTTCCTATACAAAGGCATTGTAACAATTTTTTGCTACAAACAAACTATATTTGACAATGCTATTGTTATTTCAATGGTCAGAACAATTGATCGTCGCAAAAGACTAATTATAGCTATGGATGCTGCATTTGGGATGGAGTATTTGCACGGAAAGAGCATTGTGCATTTTGATCTAAAATGTGAAAACCTGCTAGTAAATATGAGAGATCCACATCGACCAGTGTGCAAGGTATGCTTAAAATCAACTGTGTGTTAAAGATGTTACTATCTTTTCTAGTTGGGAAATCTATTTTTGAGTATATGTATCCCTTAATGGTTTAAAGTATCGGCCGATATAAGTACATATGTATCGACCAATACGTAAATGTCTTGACCAATATCAATATATGCAAGATATAAACAGAATTTACAATTTTATGTCAAGAAAATTTAACGAGGCCAACAATTATGACTTGTATAATGTTATAAGTGTTAAATGACAACTTTGTATGTATTTATTCATTATTTTACTTGCTGATATTTTTTTTGTATTTTTTTTTAATTATTAAGCAATATATAGTTTTTTGTTGTACATTGTCCGATACCGCATCAAGAATTGACTATCCGATACATCTTCCGATAGCGCAACTTTGAACCTTTGATCCCTTTACAGTAGTGCTGTGTCATTGTAAATAGAATGCCTTTTGATATTTTTTTGGAAGTTGTGAATTCTGTTTCAAGCTTTCTCTAATTGTTAAAGTCCACTCTTGAAGCTTACCAAAATTATCTGCTGGTCCTTAATATTTTAGATGCTGATACTGTAACAAGCCTGATTTACTATCTGATATAGTCTGATTTTGGCTTGGAGTTGCTGACTCATCAGCTGTCCACTTTTTTCTTTAGATTGGGGATCTTGGCTTATCAAAGGTAAAACAACACACTTTAGTTTCTGGTGGCGTTCGTGGAACTCTACCCTGGATGGCGCCAGAGCTTCTTAGCGGCAAAAGTAACATGGTAACAGAAAAGGTATATTAATGCTAGCATGAACACCAAAGTTTTTAGCTTCCATTTATTTTCTTTAGGGAGTTCTCTGAATCTATATTTTGTTGATTTTTTTTTGTGGCACCTACTCGCTCATCATAAATTTTCCTTTTTGAAATCTAGATTGATGTTTACTCATTTGGAATTGTCATGTGGGAATTGCTCACGGGCGACGAACCTTACGCAGATATGCATTGTGCTTCTGTAATTGGTATGGTCCACAAAGATTATGTACTTTTTCTGTTGTTCATTAAAAAATTTGTATGTTGCTTTTGCCATGTACTTGGTCTTTTGGTTCCATAAATTCGTAAAATATATCATAATTTAATGTCTTAAGAGAAAAAGGGTAGTATTAGAGAAGATTTTGGTTAGAGCTTGTCGATGTTTTGCCTTCAATACGACAAAATTTGCTACTATTATCCATGACCTGCGAGTTCATGTTCCTGTATATGAAATTAGTAAGTTACTGTTGGGATGAGTGCTTGACAAGTGAAAGGATGATGACATATTAGATTAGGTTACTTTTCAACTGTCTGGTAAGAAAGACTGAGGCTACCACTGTGAAACGGATCTCAGACCTCTTTAAGGTCTCTTGGCAACATGTAATACCAACTCGAGGGTCCATTTTGCAATGCTTGTGAGTCACGCTTTAATTCAAGAGCTCAATGTTCGTTCTTTGTTCTGGTCTTGTTCACCTTGGATTATCGGTATCTAGGAAAGCCCCACCAAGGGTTTGCACAAGAACGCTTAGTGCTTCAATTTCACAGTTGAGATCTTTGGATTAATGGCTTAGGCCATGAGCTCTGTTAAGGGCCTTAAGGAATTATTTAAAATTTTGTAGAAGCAATTAGTTTTTCCTATGATGCAAATACTTGATTGCCTTCGGTTGCATAGTGTTTATAGCTCTCCTTGTATCTCTGAATTACTGCCTGATTCAAGACATAAGTGGTGGACGTTTGCTTAATATTCAGTTCACTGAGACAAGGTTTCCGTATTTTTGATGCTGATGCTTCCCCTCCCTCTCAAAAAAAGGAAAAAACAAAAACCTACCACCATCAAGGTCTAACTAGAAAGTAAAGAGAAATAGTAGATGCTATTTTAATCATGATGTCAAAATGACCATCCTGTCGTAGTACTTATTCATCAATTCTTCATCATAATATGCAGGAGGAATTGTGAACAACTCATTACGCCCTCAGATTCCAACATGGTGCGATCCTGAGTGGAAGTCTTTGATGGAAAGTTGTTGGGCCTCTGATCCAGCACAGAGGCCATCATTTGCAGAAATCGCTCAGAGGTTGAGAAATATGGCTGCAGCAATTAATGTGAAGTGATGCTAATCCTGAAAACAATTGCCTTCTCTGGCTTTACAAAATGCTGTCAGCAGACGTTAACAAAGGGGCCAACAAAGAAAGCATAGCTTTGCAGGTCATGTACTGGCTCCTAAGGTGGTGTACATAATAGGCTAATAATGCATTATTATGCCCTTGTTCTTCTTCCATGGACCTTTATATTACATCCATGGAAACATGTTTTTCTTTATGAATTGATTGATGGAACCCTGCTGCTGCTTTCAGAAAATATGTGTATAGATTAGCTGGCTATAGTGATGTTTAGAATATCCCTATGAAGCTTGGAGGGGTGGTATTCACTTGGACATCTGTTACATTACTTAAAATGCAAAACATGCCCATTGTAAAGACACTTAACTTTTATTTGATTAGTAGTATAATGAAACTACTGCTCCTGATTCTCAGTTGTAAGCAAAAACTGAAGTATCTTGTGGAAGCTGCCTAACTTGGTATTTGGCTCATTTTATGCATGTTATATATACAATAATTCAACTAAACCATAACATTTCTTCGGTTCTGCGATCTTTTAGTGTTGCCTTCATAACCTAGAATGTAGGCTGAATAACATGGAGTGGATATTTGAATTGTATGCTCCAAATTTTAGTATTGGCTTGAAAAGATATAATATAACTTCTGAATTATATGCATAAAAGCTGGAAATTGGCTTTAATAAGATAGAACTATTTCTGTATTGTATAAGCCTAGGCCTACACAAACTGGACATCTGCTTATAAGATGGGACGGGTTGATGACCAGAAAACAAAGGGAAAAAAATGTTAAAGTGAGAGAATGGATCTTTGAACTTACAATTCTTTTATTAACTTATTTTATGCCAACTAATAATAAAATGAGTTTTAGTTGATTGAGCAGTATTATATCAATGTTAACGATAAATTTGAAAAAATAACTTACTGTTATAAATATATCTCTAATGAGGGAGAGTACAATCAATACCTATACCTATATATAATAATATACCTATATATAATAAGCTAAGAAGCAATTTAATTTTCAATCAAGTGAATTAATTTGGTTGTTCGAGTTGACTCAAATGAATTTAGTCTGAATAGTATTAATATGTTTATTAATTATTCTTTTATTTTTCCATTCACTCTCTCTCTCAATACCAGATTTTTTCTCTTCATTTTTCTTTTCTTTTTGGACAACAAAACACAAAAGTCTAATATTTTTCAACTTCAACGACACATATATTCACAACTTTAATAGTATATATTGAATAAAAAAAATCATTCAAAATTTTAAATTCATGTAATTGCATATACGTCATTTTCCTCTACACTATTTATACATATATATTATTATTCACCATCACAAAATTTACATATATTCAATATTACATAGCAACATACGTATGAAATAAAACTGTTTTGATAGCTAACAAGTGCTCGCATAAGTTAATTACAAACTTGTAATAATAATAATAGCAAGCATGCATGAAATGCATAAAGAATTTAGAGCAATATTACAATAAGAATGAAGTAGTAGATTTTCCAAACACCTCGCTGACTTAATTCCCTTTCTGCATGAAATGCCATTGATTTCGGTTAAGCCAGCTTATTATTGAAATGGTGAAATTAATTAAGGGATCCGGGAGGCAATGTCACTACCTAGCTACTTAGTACTTCGTACAATAAACATCTCTCAAGGTCAAATTCCATGACACCATTACTCCCTCCTAATTAATTCTCTCTCTAGAAACTTTACAAAATCTTGGCACCTAATACACGTTCCATTGACTTTGTTGTGTTTAGGTCAAACTACCCACGTACCATTTGATTTCTACACGTGCCGGTCTCTTTCAAATAAATTACCTACTGTTATTTCGACCGACTTAGCCTTCTTTTTTCTTATTGGAACATGCAACCCTTGGACATTTTATCCAATTAGAAGAGAGATGGAGTTGTGTAATGTCCTTTTTTTTTTATCCAATTAGAAGAGAGATGGAGTTGATAAAAGATGGAGGATTAAAGTTGTAATATTATAGGGTGACACGTATTTCTTTAAATTATTATATGTAAAATTTCAATATTTTGTAGATTCGTGATATGTCCTTGGAGAATTGGTCATTAGTACTTGGACAATTTAAATAATGGAAATCCAAAGTTTCCTTACCAAACCCCAAAAAAGAATGAAAAGAAAAGAAAAGAAAAGGAAAGTTGCAAGTGATAAGGTGCAAGTCAATTTCTTGGATGCTAAAATTAAAGTGATGGGTTTGTTCAAAGAAAGAGTTGACAATATTTGTGTAAACAACTTGAAGGGTCGACTGATTAGGGCTGAATTTGAGCTCAGCAACTGCGTCTGTTTGTAGCATCCCTGGTATTAATTTACATAAAGTGCATGGGGAGATACTACTATGTATTAATACTATATATATATTCAAGATGAAGAAAAACACAAGTCATTGATTAGGGTCTAAAAAACCTATATATATATATATATGTTGTACATTATTGTGTGCAATGATTCTTTAATTGAACTTCTTGATATCTTTGTCAACCCTAGTGACGAGGGGTGAACATTTTCTCTCTCCTAAATCAAATTAATACTGTAATATACTTTCGCATCAAACATAAATTTATGTAATTAATTAAATTTTTGTTTGGGATCCGTGTAGCTACGGAGATGATATAGCTTGGCCTTCACAAAGTGATGTTTATAAATTTTTGTTTGGGATTCGTGTAGCTTCGTACTTCAACTATGGATATCCTAGTATCTTTGGTTTAAAACTTTTCTAAGTTTTAATATCCCATATCTTTGGTTTATTCTCAATTTATTTTTTATTTTTTTCATTTTTTATTCTATGTATAGTCTGATCAACGATGACATCAAATTGGGATAAAGGGAGAATATCTCTAATCTTTTTCTCGGTCCGAAATTGAGAGTTTAAGCAAATCGTTTGGAATGTCCCAAATGAACACTAAATTTCATATAAACATCGCAAATCTTATAAATAATGTAAATATGAATCATTCAAAATTTCTTTGCCAACTTATATAGCTTTAATTAACATTCTACATTTATTAATATTTGGCATATTGATACAATGTCGTTCCGGTCTCTTTTTTCTTTTCTAAGCTGTATCAACATAACCAACTAGAGAACTCATCCGACTTTTCATTGCATAGATTATAAAAAATATTGTATTCATAAATTTTATAATTTTTTATTATATTGGTTAATGTAATATTTTTTATAACCCATGCAATAAAAAGTCAATTGAGAAATTTCAAATATTCAAATAGAATCAAAAGATAGGGATGTCAAATCAAAGAGAAATAAGTGTGGAAATCTTAAAGTCGAATGATCCACCACCAGGGTTCCCTGTACCAATTTACAAACAACAGAGCAATGAAGTATGGATTCATAAAGGAGAGGTGAAAGAGTATAAGGATCGGTATATGGTAGAACGTAGAACTCATATATGTTTCCAATCTTCCGTCAAGGGTTACGAAGGAGTTACTGAATAATTTTTTTGGACGCTATGGGCAAGTGGAAGGTATAATGATTCACAGAAACAAGAGTATTAATGAGGCACAAGATTATTTTTCCAATTGTGGTTCAAAAAATAATAGAAATAAGAAGTGTAATTGTGAAGATTGTGAGTTTTTCAAAAGGAATGTAGAAACAGTTCAAGAGTTTATCAAAAGTTTGGAAATTGAGGAAGGCGTTCCTTCTACCTCAAAACATCGTCAAGAACAAACAAGATATAGAGATGAGGGTAGGAAAAAGGGAAAGAAAAAGAAGAAGAAAATTATTAAGAGCTCAATGAAAAAGAAACAGGATGTAGGGGCTGATAATGTCGTTGTTGAGGCTACTTTTGAAGCGAAAAGAGTAATTATTTTCAGTATAAAGTTGGGCCTGGTTTTGGATGAGTATGAGAATGAAAGTTCAATCAAGAAAACTTTTAGATCATATTTCTTTACAAGGATTATAATTCCAAAACTATAAATCCTAATATTAAATAGTCCTAATCACATTTTTGTTTTTTATAGGATTATTCATGGAATAACTTAAAATAATCACATGTTATGTTTGTTTTTTTCAGGATTAATTAAAGGATTGGATAAAAAAAATATCGTTTGAACTATTATACTCTTACCAATAATAACATATTTTAAACTATAATTTAAACTTGTTTATACATTAAAAAATGATGAACAATTAATTATAAACTTTTAAATACTGCTGATTATTCCATTGCTATTACTCCTTGATGTATGTACTGAATCATTTGATGAACTTAATCTACTCTTTACTTAAGTTTATTATTCAATTTTGTTGGTTCTTAGTGACCACTCTTTTTATGCAGAACTAGGGTTTATACTTTATAGTCTTGATGGAGGGAAATAAATAGAAATTTAATTTTTTTTGTGGGGGTTCTAAATTCTAAAATTAGGTGAACCAATGTTTAGTGAAGCTTGATGGCCTTGATCAAATCCGAAATATCATTCATTTCCTCAAGCTTTCAATGTTTTTTAGGCTGTATATGTAAAAATAAGGCATTGTTGTTGTAAACTTGGAGGTGTTTGTTTTAGTTTATAAACAAACCGAAGCCATCCAATTGTAGAGAAAAACTACGCGTAAGATATAGGTTGTTGGTAGAACTGAACTGGATTAAAGCACATAACAGAAATGAGGTTAATTTTGTCTAGAAATTTTTAGTTTTAAATGGTGGGAATTATAACATGATATAAAATAGTCTCCCATATTAAACCATTTTATAAATCCTGGACTAATAGTCCCAAGTCCAAAGTTAAAAACAAACAAGACACTTGGGACCTATTTAAATATAATTCTTGCAAACAAACATAGCCTTAAAGAATTTATTCAAGGAATAGATTCGGGTAAAAAAGAAAATGAGCATAATCCACGAGAAGAGGAGTTGGAGTATTTTAGCAGAGCAAAGTAGTGCAATATGATTATTCTTAGTTGGAATATATAAGGGGTGAGCAGTAATTTAAATGCAAGATGGTGAGAAAAGTTGATTCAGAAGATAATGTTTTTTGTTTTTGCAGGAGACTAAGTGACAGGGATCTGATGTTAAAAAAAATAGAGCTGGTTTTGATGATTAAAGTGTATATACGCACAGTAGTAGGAGAGAAGTTTTTGTACGGTAACATATTTGTATGATTTTATCTTAGTGGGGGAAGGCAGCAATGTTCAAGGAATGGGAGGATTTATTTAATTTTTTTGAGAAAGTTGGATTTATAGAACCTGAGTGGATTGATAAATCATTTTTTCTGGTATGACTATGATGCTAAAAGTGATGGAATTGTCATCTGTTTTTTGTACTATGAAGTTAATTCATGGAGTCTAAATATAGCAGCATCGGGTGAAGTAATAGTATCAGTAGTTGCGGTAAGAAATAGCAGCAACACTGAAGCAGATGGAAAAGAATTGCAGTTGTAGGGAGTGTTGATTTCTTTTGATGCAGCAGAGGGGTCTCAGTTTAGTTTGTGGCATTAAGTTTGAAATGTGTAAATGCTTTTTAATTTTTCATTATATGCAATATATGTTTGGTAATCCAGCATCTCAATATCTAATTCTTTTAGAATATGACATGTTTTAACAATATATTATATTTAGCCTTTTGTTAAAAATAAAAAATAAAAAAAATATATACATGTCAATTTTACTCTAATCGAATTCTTAAATATAAAATATCGTGTAAAAGAGTCTAACACTCTAAATATAGGGTTTACCATTTGAAATTTGGCAATGCTTGCCTGAAGTTGCAACAAATGCGAATATAAAAAGACAGCAATTCTCAAAGAGCACCATGAAATTTCACACTATGAAATCTTTTTTCGAGTCTGCAGTTAAATTCGAGGACATCAAGAAGTTTTTTACTTCTTAAATTTAATGGTAGTGGAACTAATTAATTCCTAATTAATTCATTAATTGGTGTACGGCATCATGAGTGAACCAAGTACAGGGTTATCATTGCTCAGCAAAAAAAAAAGTCAAATAATTAATGCGTACGATTAATTTGTTGCTGTGTGTGTGTGTGAGAGAGAGAGAGATTTCTTAATTAAGCAATGATTCAATGAATTAAGTCAAATTAGGTTAGCACCAATCATTCCATATTATTGTAGTATATTAGCCAATCCTGCTCAAGCTTATCTTGTTATCCAGAAAATCTTCACCAGCTCTCCTATAAAAGTCTTGAGATTAGTCTTGATGATGATGCATGTAATGCAGAGTCAATGGAGAGAGAGAGAGAGAGATTCTAGGGTTTAGACAAAGACAAGCAGAAGCATGTTTTTTTCTTCCGAAAGATCCGAGACCATTTGATGATTACAAATATATTATTACTATCTTATGGGAGGGAGGGGTACCTTTTGAAAATTTGATAGTTTTCTACTTGGTTATTTCTATGCAAGTGCGGTTCTGGACCTATTTGTCTATGTTTCTTCAATTTAAAATTGATTAAGAAAATACTATGGTAGGAAACCAAGGTCAATGAGTGCTACTGCTCCCCTTTAATTTATTTTTTTAAAAATTCTTAAGGTCCTTAATTCCATTTTGTTTTTTCTCCTCCTTTTCTGGTTTAAAAATTGTCTAAAACTCTAGCTAACTAATTGGAACAAGTACTGTTAATTAATATTACATATAATAATCGATATAATAATCGATATTTCTGTTGTAAACAAGTACGAGTAGCTAAGAAAATTATTCGACCAACCAAAACTTAGCGTACATACATATACGTCTATGTATGAACTGCTTGAACAAGACATGTCTTGGAAAATGCGAATTCTCCCTTGTGTTTTTCTACGAGGAAAATGTGCCTGAATTTCCATTGGAATTCTTATGGGGAAAGAAATAAGATCACTACCAGCTTTAAAATATGTTGTTTCAGACTTTCAGTTAAGAATGGAGGAAAGTTTCCTCCAGGCTTAAAATAGCTTAGTATATAGTTATACGAACTAAAGGCTAGGTTTTGGTTAATTTAGTCTCCTATCTTACGCCCTTTTTGTGGGCAAGGAATTAAAACGACCTTGAAAATAATATATTTCATCAATGCAAAAATTAGAGATAAATTTTTATTTTTTCATCGACGCAAAAATTAGAGATGTATTTCTATTTTTTAAACTATAAATTGATATGAATTTTCTAATATGTTATTATATTTGTTTTGATTGATTGGATACTATCATACTACTATTACTCCTACTACTATATTTTTAGATAATGTTAAAGATGTGTTTGAAAAAAACATAATATACTTAATTAAAAGTTGTTGTTTAAATATATTTCTAATTTTGAAACAAAGAAAGTATTTAAGTTTGTATTGATAATTTGTTCTCAATAATAATTTAGTTGTTAAAGTTTAATATTGAAATATTATTAAAACAAACATACCCAAGCATGTCTTTTAATTTGGATGTTTATGTGACTTTGTCCTCACTTAACAGAATTTGATAAAAAATGAAAATAAAAATGAATATGTGTGAATGTGTGACTAATGCAAACTTTAACATTCATTTTTTGGATTGTATTGATATGGTAAAATTATAGTAGTCATATAATTTAAGGCATATAATTAATATATAGCCTTATCCCTAATCAGAATTCCTAAGTGGGATACAGTAATATATAGCTAAAGGAAAGCTGATGGAAACTAAAACTCTAAATATGCAATCATGCAAACCTTAAGAAAATTAATTGAGAAAGAAACAAGAATCTTTTATCCTGACAGAAGGATAAGCTTTGCTAATGGTTGGGCAAGGAGTATGCATAATTGTGGGTTGGTTGTCCTAAGCAGCTTGTAGCATATTGTTCAACACAACTATATACTTATATATTCTACATTAATGCATCATATTAGGTACGATTATTTGATTTACAAATTGTGCCCATTTTACTGGATAATGCATAATAAATGGGGACCGTATGTATATCAACTAATAGTGGATGTGCAAATTAAAACTAATAATAGTAAATATTAATGTCTAGTACCTTAAATCTCAATTCTCATGGGTGAAAACTATCTTTGTTAGAATCAATATATTCCATCTTTCTCTTTAGAATTGACATTTTAAAGTTATGCACATGGATTAAAAAATGCAATTAATGTTTTGTCTAATTGACTAAATTGAGTATAAAATTTCAATATTAGCCTTATAAAATTTATTGGAAAGATGAGAGAGAAACACATTAGCCTTTAATCATAAAGGATAATATGAAAAATTAAGCATTTAAATTAATTAAAAACCCAAAAAGATTGTAAAAAGGAACAAAAATCTCTTTCTAAAAAGACAAATAAAAAGGGAGTAATTAATTAAAAACCCAAAAAAGATTGTAATTTATTACATGAAATTCACTGTTAGGTCATTACTTCTTTTCCATATCAATGTACATGAGCAAACTGCTTTAGTTTTTATTTATACTATTATTATTACTATTATTTATATGATCATCATTATATCTTAATTAATCTTTAAAAATAACCTAGCTAAAGAGGGTAGCTCAATAATGGAACCATTTACGGAGGTTATCGACAAACTTAAAGGATGGAGGTTTCTCTCTTGATTTTACATGCATGTAGCAAGCATATATAATAAACTAATTAATGAAAGGAAAAAGCAATTGAATCTTTAATATTAATTAAGATATGAGAGAAATTTGTGCACTTCTTTTGTCACGTTGCATGTATAATAATATTAACAATAAAATATGAAAAAGAACTAATCCAAAATATGAGAGAGAAATGCAGAAACCCTAGCTAGCTAGAGAGGAGAGATGATTGACTTTTCTGGTTCTTGAAAATTAAGCATCACATCATCAACCAAACTTCTGTTACCTATAAATGGTTGGTCTTCGGCTGCTTATTTTCCCAACAATCAAACACAGCCCTAGATAGCTTCCAATTAATTCATATATTGGCTGGAGATATTTAAGAGAGAAGAAGGAGCTAGCACATTCAGATACAGTAGAGATCAGAAAGAAATCAAGAATTAGGATATCGGATATGGGTCGAGCTCCATGCTGTGACAAGGCAAACGTGAAGAAGGGTCCATGGTCACCGGAAGAAGATGCAAAGCTTAAGGCTTATATAGACAACTATGGTACCGGTAACAACTGGATTGCCCTTCCCCAGAAAATTGGTACCTACTCAATCCTCTCTTTTCTCTCTCTCTCTCTCTCTCTCTCTCACACACACACACACACACACAAGAGATATATACTACTAGAAAAAAATGGTTATTTGTGGATTGCCCAAATTCATCATAGAAATTCACAAATGTTTTTATTATCACGAGACCGTTAGAGATGCCCTTATCATTAAAGTCTTTCATGATGATTTTGACGATTAGACTTTTGTAATTTCTTGAAAAATATCTTATATTGTGATTATTTTTGAAAATTGTCAGAGATATACCTAGTTTTCTAGTAATGAAGATCCTTCTGTTTGGAATGATTCATATTACAAATCTTAGGAAAAAACATATGTTAGCTTAATTTGTCTAAGTAATTAGTGTATTAATTTATAATTACATATTGATAGGGTTGAAGAGATGTGGAAAGAGTTGTAGATTAAGGTGGTTAAATTACTTGAGACCCAACATCAAGCATGGAGGATTCTCTGAAGAAGAAGACAACATCATCTGCAGCCTCTATATTAGTATTGGCAGCAGGTAACTTTAGTTTCAACATATACATATATATGTATATATATCCTCATTTGTCCTTTGTTTTTGTCCATGATGCATTTGTTTCCCGAATATACATATATGTATAGCTTCAGCACACAGATCTAAATCCTTGGATCAGTTTTAATTTCCTCTTTTCTTATTCCATCTATCAATTCTTTATGGGGGCTAACTTTTTTTGTTTTTCTTTCTTATGTATCATTCAGGTGGTCCATTATTGCGGCTCAATTGCCTGGAAGAACCGATAATGATATTAAAAACTACTGGAACACTAGGCTCAAGAAAAAGTTGCTCGGAAGGCGCAAAAACTCTTACATCAATCGACTATCTGCAGCTTCGAGTCAGGACCCAAAAGAAGGCGATCATGGTGCAGACGATAACTCGTTGAGCAACTCGGCCATGGAAAGGCTTCAACTCCACATGCAGCTTCAGAGCCTTCAAAACCCTTTTTCTCTCTTTAACAATCCTGCCCTGTGGCCCAAGTTGAATCCCCTTCAAGAAAAGATGATCCAAACCCTCCAATCTTTCAATGACAATTCTAACCCTTTGATGCAGCCTATTCCTCAGCCTGGACAAGGACAAGATGTTGAATTCTATGAGCCAAAAATGGATGAATTGGAGAATTCCATGCCGATTGCCTTCAATATTCCTGACTCAACTATTGTCCCAAAATCAGATGCACAACAAGTGAACCTCGGAATTCAGACATTCCAAGCTGAAGCTGATGATTTTCTCAACAACAACAACAAAGCGACATCGGGATTTGGTGAATTTGATTGTTTCAAGGAAATGGAAGGTTCTAAAGACGGCATGATTTGGTGGTGCAATGAATTTGACACAAATTCTGCATCCTCAAATTCGTGGGACGACCCTACTTCTGCTCTTCACCCATCGGATCAAGTTTACCAAGATTTTGCTTTGGGATACAATATGCCGCAGTGACAGGATATATATATATTAAGGAGTGGGATTCATAAGTTTATTTCATGGTCATAAGGAGATGGAGAAGATGATGATTAATGGGTTTTGTAAATTGGTTTGAATAATGTACGTTGTGTCATTCTCATTGTATTGCTAGATGTATATTGGACATGACTGTTATCAGAGTTTTTGACTATATGTCCATGTATCTAAAGACTCCATTTTCATTTCAGGTTTTCAAATATTTAATTTAAATGATTTTACGTTAGAGGAAAAAAAAAACGTCTCTCTTATTTTATGGGACTGTATTAAGTTAACATGTGGGTGGACTCCATCGCAAAATGACATTAGAGTGCAAATTTTAAAGCATAATATTCCAGGTTGGAATAGCGATAGGGAATCAGTTAACTAATTTTTGACTAACCACCATGGTTAATGGTAGAATCCTCAAATGATTCCAGCTATTTATTTAATTTTCTGCCATTTTAGACTAGCTAGTAAATTTCAAAAGGGTTGCCTAATTTAGTTATTTAATTATGATAATAGTTTGGATATACCGAATAGTCACGTCCAGTTAAGACTTACAGAACTCCATCTAAAGAATTCCTCGCCACATAAGGCAAAGACAAAGAATAATACCCCGAACACCGGATAGAAGCCATCAGGAAGCAGAGCGACCTCACTTTCTAGCTTCATATTCCCATTCCCTCGGGACTTAAGACGAAGTCTCCTATAGTGACATCTGGACGATAGAAGGTAAGGCTTAAACACTAATTCCCTATTTTCTCTCTTTGAAATCTCTCTAACCTTTCGTTGCACATTTTTGGTTATCTTCCTCTAAATTCTGATACATACTCTTACACTTATCCCCTAGCGGCTCCCGCCGTCAAGGATATTTTTGGTTTCTTTCTCTTGCAAGTTGGATCGACTTAACTTCAACCCGTGATCAGAACCAGAGAATATTGACCGTTAACAATAATGTTTTGTCACAATTATGTTGCCTAACATGAGAAAGTTGTATGGTGTGATCATCTCAGGAATTGTTGGGATTATCTGATTTTCTTTAATATTGGACAATACCTCCTCGAGCCAAGGCAAAAATCGATGAACGGTGTGGCAACTGCGGTTAAATTAATTACTTTTTTGGGAATGCAGGGATTTTGGGTTTGAGGATTCACCAAAGGTGTAGGAGGCATGCAGCGTCATATCCAGGTGAAGTAATGACATGCATCACAATTAATGAAATCCCCATCTTTGCTGCGTAATACTAACATAAACGATTAAATGTTGCTAAAAAAATTGGAATAATGTTATAAAAAAAAACGTCCACAATTTACAGATTTATGAAGTATATTGCAAAGAAATATAATCTTCCCATGTTGTAATAAAATCAAAGTTTGGACTTAAACTGAAAAGAAGCTTAAGAGCAATTACATTCATTTAGTTTTAGTTGAAAATTTTAATATAATTCTAAAAGCTGTTACTATTTTCCGTTGAGCATCAGTATGATGTGATCAAAATTGTAAATATAAGCAAATAAGCGTAAATAAAGAAAGGGTTAAATACACTTCTGTTACATCATGTATCACCAAATTTATAATTCGACCCCTAAAGTAATTGGGCTTACAAATTGCTACATAAATTATCAAATTGCATATAATATCCACCTCAAATTGAATTTCTGGCGAAAATTGACCGGAACAGAGCTTGTGTCGGGTACGTGATGTCAGAAATACATGTTGACCGTATTAAAACACAGTTTGATTGTATATTTGTCATAAAATAATAATATTTCTTTGTATTTTGTACATTTTATCCGTATAAAAATATAAAACAAAAATATTAGTAAAAAATATTAGAATACAAAAAAATACAAGAATAAATGTTAAAATACAAAATAAAACAAAAATATTTGTTAAAAGTTATGAAAATAATATGAAAAGACAAATAACTACAACACAAAAAAATAATTAGTCCTTAGCATTGAATTATATGTATTATGTAATAATCATAATGTTTATATATATTAACAAAGTAAGTTAAATCATTAATTTTTAAAATATTTAATTTAATCGTAAAAGATAATAAAACCCACTTACCAAAGGAAGAATTAATATTAGTCATTTAGTTCCTAAACACATTCATCATTCATAAGACCAATATCCTGCAACAACACCAAAAAAAAAAAATACCTATCCAAATGGCAGGAAATCAACAGAAAAAGATTTTTTTTTTCCCTAAGGCATGAACACTAACTAGGTACAAACCTCTCACAAACACAACACGGGATAGATCTAGACCGTTGCTTCTTTTTTTTCTTGCAAATTGACGGCGGATCTGGGTTGTTGTTTTTTCTTTTTCTTGCGGGTCGATGGTTTTGAGGTTTGGTTTTTCTCTGAGTTTGAGTTTGAGGTAAGATGGTGGGTTGGTTTCTAGATTTGAGAATGGGTTTTGAGTTTCAAGATGCATCTTTATTTCTGGATTTAAGATTAGGTTTTGAGTTTTTGAGTATTTGACCGCACACCAATGGGAGTCGTGGGATTGACGCTCATCGCGCATACTGCACCTGCTTTGGAAATTGCTTTTGATAACCAAAATTACCTAATTGAATGCAAAATACTAGTGTCTATACTACTAAAAATGGTACAAAACCAGAAGACGAGAGTGACAGAGATTGAGAGAGAAATATTGGCCGTAGACATGACGACCCATGACTAATGATCGTGGTGTATAGGCCGAAAGCCCAAGGCAATATCTTCTTCTAGGCTGAATCATTGTTGGGCATAATAAATACTCCATATATCCGTCCAATATGAGTCATAAATCCATCTCTAAAATTGTAACACCCCCTTTCCGAAATAGAAAAAGAGGTTACACACAAAACATAACAAAACTACAAAATGAATAGAGAACTCTATGCTACAAAAGAATATCTCTAACGACTGATAAATATCATAAGTCTAAGCCATGAAAAAAAAAACTGTCAAGCTGGCTCAAACCACAATTCGAAATAATTATTACAACTCCAATAAAACCAATGTATCATAGTCTAAACAAATTATCTAGACCATTTGAAAAGAAGGGAGCTCTCATCACACTTGCCATTGGTCCCCCTGATTACCTGCCGGAAGAAAAATACAGCATGAGCCAAATGCCCAGTACGGATATAGAGATAAAAAAAATAATGAAACGAAATAACTAACTCAAACAAATGAACTAAACTGAAATGAACAAAACTAACACAATAAAATAATAGGGTGAACCAAAAGGCTGGGTGTTATTTCATACCGAGCTCTGAACAAAATAGAAATATATCTTACCACACAGACAAGTCAAATAATGCCACATAGGCAATCAAAATAATGCCACACAAGCAAGTTACACACATTAGATCGCGAATCCAAATGCATGTAAAATCGGAAGGTGTGTTCGGCACAAACATCACCAATCCGCATAACAGAACAGAACAGAAAACTAGGGTCGACCCATACGCCTCCCACAACAAATCACCAAATGGACAACTCCCACCGGAACACAAAACGGAGACGTCGTGGACTGATCACACCGCCACGGAAGGTGTCATACCTCGGTGCCAAGAGGACATGTCTGTGGTACCCCCATAGGTGGTTATAGCTCAGGTATACCCTACGGTATATTCTAACAAAATACTATGTCACAATACATGCGACATAATATCAACACAAATGGTTCTAATATGTACATGTTAAATCGAAATAAATCATCAACACAATTCTCCAAAATATATTACATGTACACTTTCTATAAGTATCAAAATAATTTTTAAACATACTACACTAGTCTAAAGAGTACAAATATGAGTTCCAAATATCGACGCCAAAATGAACTATTGTAATAAATTTGGCAAGAAATAATCATGAGAGGCAATATTAAATTTCGAAACGAGTAGCAAGCGAACGAATTAAAATCACAAGAGTTTTGCTGAAAGAGTACGGAATCCGTACCTGGATTAAGTAATGTAATACCCAGAAAATTATATTCCAAATAAAGTTGTTAAACCCTCTCGATTCAATCTAGTTTACATAAAGTAATGACAGTTATAAGTAAAATTATATAAATCAATATGTACAAGCTATTTATCTAAAAAAAAATATCCATCATCCATGAAACATTACAAAATTTTGTTCTCCTGATTTAGCAATAATATATAGTTAGCACCAAAACTTATAATTTGTTTTTATAAAGACATACATAACGGTCACTGTGAGGTTTATACCAAAAATAGTTTAATTTAAAGAACCATAAATTCCTTGCTTTAATACTTTAAAGGATGGATACAAAGAATATATATATACATACATGTATAATCCATAATACAACATATGAAATAAGTATTCATTCGCATGCCTGCATAATAATTTTATTAGTAAATTAATGTCATGCCTATGATTAATGTCTAAATCAGCAAGGTAGCTTTATAATCTCCCGATCACAACACACATAGAATAACTTTAGTCCAAGGTACAGTAGTTTGCCTGCTGTTTCTAAATACAATTCATAATTAATATAACTTTTATTATTTTACTTTCTAAATTCTCTAACTACTATTCTTATGCAGAACAAGAAATAAAAAAAAAAATAGGAAGAAAGGATCAAAGAATAAAGTTAGTGCATAAGTCACTAAACTTGGTGTTGCTACATTTCATATGCACATGGACGATATGAAGAGGTATTATAGTTTATTCCTCAATTTATCATGCGTAGGCAGTAAAGTAATGCTCACTAGACTTACAATAAATCACTTACCGAAAAATAATTAGCAAGCAACTGAAATATAAGTTATTCGCCCTCGCCGCTGCCGTTCTGTTATCTCCCCTCAATCAGTTCGTATAAGATGTATTGCTGAGCAAGATTAGGTTTAGTTTATTATTAATTAATATATTTATTAACTCTCCAAATTTTAAATAGGATTTATTATTACTTACATATAAATTAAACCTAATTATTATTAGGGCCCAATTTTACCAAATTAATATCCATCACTTATTAATATTTATTAGCCCATATAAATTAAATGACTAGTTTGACCCAAATAAAATACAAGGTCCAATTAAAAATATTTAAAATGTAAATTTAAATGTTATTTATTATATAATTATTTATTTTCGGGGATTACAAAAATGGACTTTTAAGATGATTATTTTATTTCTATTATTATATCCTAATACTACCTTATGTTCCGTCTTTCAGCGAACATCGGTTCGCTGGAGAGACTCTCTATATATATATATCTTATGGGCTGTTTGTTTACATCTTATTGCCTCTTAATGGACTGCCTCTTATTCGCTGAGAAGCATAATGCTGTTTGTTTGTTTTTTTTGTTACCTCTGAATGCCTCTTAATCGTTAAGACAGAAAATGAAATCTTAATAATTAAGAGGTACCTCTTAATAAAAAAAATTTGATAAACTTTTTTTATATAAATATATTTAACAATATTATTCACTCATTTTTATTAAATTGAATATTTAAAATTATTAAATAAAATTTTACCCTTAAAAATGGTAAAATAGTGTCATTAAGAGATAACTTACTTTTTAGTAATCAAACAGTTTTTTAGATTCAGACCTCATAACCATTCAGATGATCTAATTTATTAAGACATCATAATCATTCAGATTTTAATTATCATTTTTATCAAACACAAGTATGGAAAGGTAGGACAAAGCTTTAACAGAGATAAACCCACACAGTCAGAACCAAAAGTTCTTATAATGTTATCGTAACACGTGCCAAAGCAAAGGCTTGGGACTGCATCGGCATATTAGCTTGTTAGAAGTTAGGTTGATGAAAGAAGCAAATATTATAATCACAATGTATACAATCGTCACATAGAATTAATTATGATTACAATAAACTCTCTGTCCAAAACGTAAAAGGTCTTATATTATTAGTCAATATTTTTTATTCAAAAAAAAAAATCAAAAATCTTAACAAAAAGACAGAGATGCACCTGCATCAGATTATGACGAAGATCAGTTGATAGAAGTGTACAGATAAGTCTTTGACCAAATTCAGCCCAAATTTAATTTTGAGTTTCAATTTTTGTTCAAGCTCAATTCAGCTCAGTCCCAAATTAATTTATTTCGAAAGAGCTTTTAATGAGCTAAATAATCGGATTTCGGGCTTGACTGTCACAATTGATAGTCCGAAGATTTTTGATTTATTGCTAAAGATTGATAAAAAAGGATAAGGTAGACTTGTAAAAATAAGATATTGCATTTACTGAAATTCCAACTTACTGTATTTTGGAGAAATATTGGAAGGATCTACATGTATTTATTAGAGGAATTTATTCAAAAAATTATCACTTGATCTAACCTTGAATTCATGAACTTCAATTAGAATTCTTGAGATTGTAAATCATCAACCATATTTCAGTCATATTCAGCCAATTTCAATTTAATTTGTTTGGTCTTAAAATTCCATGTTAGTTTGAATTCTTGAAATTTACATATAATATCAAATTCGTTAAAGTTGAAGATTTGGGTCATTGTCATAGTCATGAATTCATGATCATAGTGGTTAGGCCTAAAGGCCCAGTCAGTTTCTTACTTTAGACTCGTTCTTTCTTGGGCTCCACCAAATAGTACACAATTAATTCCTTCTTAGGCGCATTAGAAATTACCTATAAGCTGAGAATCAGAAAATCCCACATAATATTCCCTCCCTACAAACAAAGAACTATTTATTATTCAACTCAAAATTATTAAAATAAAAATATATAATATTCTCTCTAAGTGGACACCAAAAAGTTAGTACATTTATGTGTATAATTAAGATATTTAAAGTGTAGGAGTACGTACTTAAGATGTGGTTCACAAATTTTAAACTTATTAATATACAACAATTATTTTTAGGAAAAAATTATTCACTTTACCTTTTGAGGACGAAATGAATATTAGATTAAATAAGAAACTATTTCAATTCCAATGCACGTGTTTAACTATGTTATATATATATATATATATATATATATATATATATATATATATATATATATATATATATATATATATATTTAACATTATCATAAAAATGTAAGCACTTATACTTTCTTTGATTATCTGTTATTTTGTTTGAAATAATTACTATTTTCGTATTTTTATTGTAATCCTTTCATTTTATGTCAGATTACAGTTTTAATATATTTCAATTTTTTAAACCGTTTAATCAAAAAAAAAACTTTCTTTGATTAGGACACATTACCCTTGCGTTATATATGATACACAAATAATAAAATATCTTCACAAAATAAAGTGAATATTTTAATTTTTTAAACTTGCAAAAAAATTCATGAGTTGAGGGAGTACTAAACTCAAGGGCGGAGCCAGGATTTTTTTCCTGGGTGAGCTACAACGAGGTAAAAAATTTGTGATCTTATAAATAATTTGACGGGGGTTCGGGGGCTGTGCCCCGAGCCAATTTTTTTAGATAATTTTATATTTTTCAGCCAGTTGCATATGTAAAATATGTATTTAATTACAATATTGTTAATATTACAAGTAATATGTTAAATCTATGAGGACTAAAGCAATATGTATTTATTATTGAGTTGGGCTTTGGATATGTAAATACTATGATCAAAAAAAATCTGGGAGGGCTGGAGCCCACCCCAGCCCAAGGGTGGCTCCGCCCATGACTAAACTAGTCAACCTTACTTGATAAAAATAATTCTAAAAATTATCAAATAAAATTTGTGTTAAAATTACAGTTCCACGTACGTGTTGGAGAATAGATAAAAAATCGACCAATAATCAGGAAAATGGAAAGTTATAATAAAAGAAATAGGCAAATTAACATGTTCACCAGTTTTTAAATATGATCAATAAATCATGCCTACTTTTGGCTGTACCATTTTGGTTCACTCAGGGTAGTGTTGCAGTTAGATAGCAAATTATCTCCGCTTTTACTTTTCTTTTTTTTTTGAAGGTAAAAAAAAAGGTTCAAATACTTGTTCCGGCCGTACCTTAAAGGGCGCATCATAGACCCATAGTTAAAAGTAAATGTTGCGTTGACAAGATTTCTAATTAAGTCTATGTAAATGAGCGATTTGCGATCAGCTAAATATCATTAGTGTTGGGTTGTGATTTGATTGGACCCGAGTAGTTGGTGGGCCATGTTGCACATGGGTCACTTGAGTGTATTTATTCTATAAATATAGGATGAGCAGGGAGCAAGAGGAAGAGGTCGGAGATAGATATTTTTGTACTCTTTGATATTATAGTGAATTCTCTCTCTCTCCGTGGTTTTCTCCCAACTGGGTTTCCACGTAAATCTTGTGTTCATTATATTTTTGGTGTATGTTTGTATTTATATATCAGCCTTGTGGGTTAGGATCCATATTATTACACCATCAAATTGTTGGCGCGATCTTGGGTCCGGTGTTTTGGTGATCTCATCGGATGGCCAAAATCTGGCGTTAACATTGGCGCGCCAGGTAGGGGAGCGTTTGGTTCTATTATTGAATCAAAAATCACCGAAGTGCCAGGAATACCTTCTATAAAAGATAAGTGGTTCTCCTTTATTAATATTATAAATTTCATGCCGAACTCACCGTTGCATCATGAAAATCAATTCCTTTTATTCATGTTAATCTTCAATACTTTAGACTTATCTCAAGTCCCAAGATGTGTCCACTTACTTTATTCACATGGTTCATGGCAGTCTTGGATTTAAAGTTAGTTAAAGTGTATTGTTAATATTTGCTTTACATATATATGTGATGTGAATGCTAATTCATGCAAGTCATCTTTCTTGAGTTAGTGGGTTCTTATTTGTCGTGGCATGACTAAAGTTATAAAATTCTTACTTTTTTATCCCTTTTTATATTAAAGTTGGTTCATTGTATTATTATTATATATATAATAATTTATTATTATGTATATCCCGAGGTGGCACCCAAACTATTGAGAACTAACTGCCCACTTTCTTTTTTACCTTGAAGTATCCCAAGTATCTTTTTCTACTACTATATATGGCCCGAATGTCCATTTGCAGTCGGCCGTTCTACAGTTCAGACCAAGAAGAAGAAGAAATAACGGAGATTAGTTCTTCAGGAGATCAGGTGATGAGGGAGAGTGAAGTAGTATACTACTCTTACAAAACTCCCTGGAATTTCCTACAAGAAGTCATTAAATCTATGCTAAAGCGCCTGGGCTTCACATCAGAAAGCCACCAAGAAAACCAGTTACCTCCGGCAGAGGCCCCCAAACCAACAACCGATTGTTATCAGCCTTACTACAAATTCATGGAGGAACAATTTCTCTCTCTAAAGTTTGAAGAAAGAGAAAAAAGGATTAAATATACCAGCTTCAGTTCGGCAGCCAGGCTTTGGTTTCGGGTCGGCTTCGGATTGGCTTCGAACAAGTTTTGGCCGAGCTTCGAATTGCTTCGGCACCGCTTCAGTTCGGCAGCCAGGCTTTGGTTTCAGCTCGGCTTCGGACCACATCGTCATGGCTTCGGATCACGTCAAGCTTCGGCTTCCGATGGGCTTCAGCTTCCACTCCAGATCCGCTCCGGCGTCGGCTTCGGCCTCCGCTTCGGGTAGTTCCGGCACGGTTGAGTTGGCTTCGGCAGTCAACCTCGACAGGCCGCCGTCGGACTTCGGCTGGCATGATTCCACTTCGGCTTTGTGTCTATGGGATGCGATCCTGCTCTTTAGTTTTGGGGTCGTTGTTTGGGCATGGATTTGGTTCGGTTGGGAGTGATGGGTGGTTTTTAGCGTCAGAGGCCTTGATCTTCTTTAATTCGATCTCTATTGTTTCCGAGGGAGAAAAGATGGGAATTTGGTGAATAAAGGTGGAAATGGGTTTGACCTAGTAATTTGATAAGAAAAATGGATCTGCATTATGGTTACATTTGGGTACTGGTGAAGAAGATGAATTTTTCGTTGAGGTAGTTGGGGTGGCATTTCAGAGTTATAAAGTTGGATGGCGTTATAAGGTCGGATTCGAGGCGTTCTTCGGGAAGGCTTAGATTTTTTGAATGGTAAATATTCAGGCGGATATACATCCTTCGGTGGGGAACGGGGATCTCTTCAGCTCAGGCCATTGGTCGAGCGGAGCATTTTGGGTCGCCCAGGCAAAGGTCGGGGACCTCTCCTCTTCAGGCCCTTGGTCGAAGAGGAGCGTTCCTCTCCTGAACGGATAAAAATCTCTTCGAATAGACATCATTTAGAAAAACTTTGTTCTCCTGAAGGGCACTCGTGGGCGGTTGTGATGAGTTTATTAATGTTGCTGATTTTGGCTGTCGGAGGCTACTTTTTGTGTAGTCTCTTGTTTAAAATTTCTTGTAAATAAGAGACTGGGGGGCAATGTTGGGTTGTGATTTGATTGGACCCGAGTAGTTGGTGGGCCATGTTGCACATGGGTCACTTGAGTGTATTTATTCTATAAATATAGGATGAGCAGGGAGCAAGAGGAAGAGGTCGGAGATAGATATTTTTGTACTCTTTGATATTATAGTGAATTCTCTCTCTCTCCGTGGTTTTCTCCCAACTGGGTTTCCACGTAAATCTTGTGTTCATTATATTTTTGGTGTATGTTTGTATTTATATATCAGCCTTGTGGGTTAGGATCCATATTATTACACCATCAAATTGTTGGCGCGATCTTGGGTCCGGTGTTTTGGTGATCTCATCGGATGGCCAAAATCTGGCGTTAACAATTAGTAATAAGGAAAGGCTTTTGTTAAATGTTATTTAAAAATGACTATTATATGGTTTTATTTTTTCTTGTCATTTGCACTTGTTCGATTGTTTCCTACTCCTGTTATTTAAGACAGATTGTTTGCTACTTGTGTCATCCTAATTCCTAAGATCATGTTCTGTGATACCGCCGTTATGAATCTGATGATGTACCACCGGTACATAACCTAGTCTATATATATTTTGTACAAGTAGGTCATACGGTGTGATTGTTTCAAATACAATTTGTATATAAATTTCGAATTCATTTCACCCCTGTTACTATAACCACCAACACTTCATATTGCCCAATTTAATATTAATAAATAAATAATACCACGGATAATAAAGTACACTAAAAAGATTGGCAATAGTTAATAAAGAAACTTTAATAATAACTTCGTATCTTGCTGCGACAACATATTTAACCCATTTTTTCATTTAAAATTATAAACCAAAACGGAACATGCATCTAATCCAAATTGTTAAGGCTTTAGAGGCCTTAAACATGTTTATTTATATATATTATTTTACGCGCGCCACAACCATATTTATAGGCTGAATGGCACATATGACCCTTCAAGTTGCCACCCACTTTCAATGTCGTCCCTAAAGTACATTTTTCGTCAATTGGATCTTTAAAGTGGCATTTTTTTGCGTTTTCGTTCCTTTTACTCGATTTGACCCATACCCGACCCATTTTTACCAAATTTTGACCAATCCGACCCAATTTCACTAATTATTTTTTTAAAAAAAAACTAAAATAATATTTTATTTTAAAATATTAAAAATAATTATAAAAAATATTTTATTTTAAAATCTTAAAAATTATTATTATTTTAAATATTTTTAAAAATAATTCTTATTTTAAAGAAAAAATATAGATTCATAAAATATAGATTCAAAAAAATTAAATAAAAAAATAAAACTTTATTTTAAAAAAAAGTAGATTTTTTTTTTCATTTTATATGTAAAATACGAAAAACAGTAAAAGATAAATAAAAAAAATTGATTCAATTTTTTTTAAAAAAAAGAAATTAAAAAGTTTTAAAAATTATTATTTTTTAAGGAAAAAAAATTAGAAAATTTATCATTTTAAAAAAAAAATGAGTAAAGTTTTATAAAATATAGATTCAAAAAAATTAAACAAAAAAATTAAACTTTATTTTCAGAAAAAATAGAAAATTTTAATTTTTTTTACAAATGAGTAAAGTTTCATAAAATATAGATTCAAAAAAAGTAAATAAATTTTTTTTATTTTCATAAAACAAAACTAGAAATATTTATTTTTTAAAGATGTGTAAATTTTCATAAAAATAATTAAGAATTAAAAAAATTTAAACTTTAATTCTTTTGAATCTATATTTTATGAAATTTTACTCATTTTTGAAAAAAATAAAAGTTTTAAATTTTTTTTTCTTCTGAAAATAATAATTATTTTTAAAACTTTTTAAAAATAATATTTTATTTTTAAATATAAAAATAATTATTATTTTAAAATTATTCTAAAAATAATATTTTATTTTAAAATATAAAAATAATTATTTTTAAATAAATATTTTGAATCTATATTTTATGAAAGTTTACTCATTTTATGAAAAAATAAAAGATTTTAATATTGTTCTTGAAAATAATAATTATTTTTAAAAATATTTAATATAATAAGTATTTTTAATATTTTAGAATAAAATATTATTTTTAAAATAATAATTAATTTTAAAATAATAATAATTTTTAATATTTTAAAATAAAATATTATTTTTAAAAGAATTTTTAACTAATAATTATTTTTTAAATAATTTTAAAACTTTTTAGTTTTTTTTTTTAAAAAAATAGTTGATGAAATTGGGTCGGGTCAAACTGATTCGGTTTCGGTCAAAATGGGTCGGGTGTGGTAAAATAGGGTAAAAGGAACGGAAATACCAAAAAATGCCACTTTAAGGACCCAATTGACAAAAAATGAACTTTAAGGATGACATTGAAAGTGGATGGTAACTTGGAGGGTGCTAAGTGTCATTCAGCCATATTTATATGCATCCGTTTCATCACTTGCTGACATACTTGGTTTCATCTTCCTCTTCATTTCCATGGTTCCCAGCTTGTGCACACTCTTCCAATTTGTTCTCTATAATTTCAGTGACCTTTGCCACCACTGCCTCAACGGCTGCAGTAGCTGTCATCGACACAGCAACCATCCCGAGTGAACACAGACCGAACCCAACTGTCCCAACCACACGAGCCACACAAGCTAAACCACCAAACAGCGCCATTAATTTGCTTTTTATATATCTCAATTTGTGTTGTAATATTTGTTCTAAGAATACCCAATTACTTTATGTTAGTATATATATCGTACTGGTATGTTAGCCTAGCCACGCACTCATTTAATTACCTCTATCATATCATTTCATCTGGTAGACCTCAAAAGTTTTAACTAATTAATTCGTGTGCAATGTGCATGAACGTACGTACTCAGTATGGTGTGAAAGTAATAATACTCCTATTAGAGGTCACTCATTTAATTTGTTCTATTGTTTCGTAGAGCTCAAAGGTTCAACTTAATTAATTTGTGCATGAACATATATATTGAGTAGATAACAAAATCCGGTTTGGCGAAGCAGGTAGAGTAAAAATAGTTTCAAATATATATATATATATATATATATGAAAATATTTTAGTAATTAGCTAGGTAATTTTAGTAAGTAGAGTTTTTGACTAAAAAATACTCTTGCAAGAAGCAGAATGTCAATACTTTTAGCAAAAGCATTTTGTAAATAAATTTATAAATTTGTCCATAAATTGCTTTAAAAGATAAATAAAAATTCAGACAACACACTTTTTTTGTATAATTTAATCTTTTTTTTTTCAAAGCACTTTTACATAGTCAAACATTATTTTAACTTTTTTATTATAACACTAGCAAAAGTTTTATATTTAAAAGTATTTCATCTTAAATACTCAATTTCAAAATTAGAGTTACATTATTTTTTACTCTATTACAAAAATAAAATTATATTTGTTTTTTAATCCTTTCCCCAAAAAAAAAACTTTTTTTAGCAGATAAAATTTTAAAGATTATTAATTGGCTAACCGCTATATTACGCTGTATTACTCGCTTTCAAGTAAAATTTTCCAACACATACAGTTCCAAACAATAAAATAATTGTTACGGTGCCAAGAGCTAGGCCGCGTTTTTTTCTCACGATAAGTAGAGGAGCTACATTTTTAATGTCGATTAAGATTAGAGTGTACAACAGTTCGACTTAATCTTGTCAGATTTGACCGTTGACCAGATCAAGCCAAGTCTTGAGGTCAGGCTTAGCGTACCAATATGTGATCTACTGAGGCCTGCAGACCAGAGTAGGCCTTGGGCTAGGGCCAGACTGATATGATCCGATCCAAGCAGTCTTTTTTTTAAAATAAATATAATTAATACTATGTGCTGCTCCTTTTGTATACTTTTGGGATTTGGGAGCTTTAGCCCTTAAGCCTTTGGGCATGTTTTTTATGGGTGGGGCCTGACTCCTTAGCTTAGAGGCATTTTTTTTTTTTGGATGATTTACATATTCTATTACATTTTTAAAAATAATTACAACAATAGTGCACTCATAAAATTTTTACACAACTAATTCACTTCCATATTTATTTACAAAATTAGTGCATTCTTATCCCTTTAATTTAGTTGGTTGTTTTAGAAAAGATAGGAATAAATCTAACCCCACCAATTCCTTCCGTCACTTTCTCTCTCCACAACTCCTCTCTTCTCTCTCATTGCTCCCTCTGTTTCTCTCATATATCTCCTTCCTTCTCCATTAATTATCCCGAGCACTCCCCTTTAGTCACTAAGAATTCGTAACATGCCTTGCAGATGAGAAAACACTAATTCTATGTTTTACTTGAACATCATATGAAAGTGGGATTGAATTTCTTTATTTGAGGTTAGTCAGATATCATCAGTGGTGAAGTCCATAGATGGACATATATGTCTGACTGATTGAAAGACCAATCGTAGCAATCAGTGCTCGTGATCTATAAGTATAACTATAGAACAAAGGAGAAGAGAGATTCCAGAACATGGGTATGCTCCCTTAATTTATTATAGTTTTTTTTTATAGTGCAGTTGGTAGCCAAACCTTCATACAAAGGTAGCCAATTCAGTTTTATTGGGTTACCAATTAATTATAAAAAATCTATTATAGTTTTTTTTTCATAGTGCAGTTGGTAGTTAAGCCTTCATGCAGTTGGTTGCTAAACCTTCAGGCCAATGTAACCAATTCAGTTTTTATAGGTTAACAATTAATTTTGAATGTGATGCAGTTGGTAGCCAAATCTTCATACAAAGGTAACCATTTTAATTTTTGTGGGTAACCAAATCGTAAAAAAAAAATCTGAATAGTAACTCAGGTACTTTCGAAAATTCGCGGCGGATGAGGATGAAGAAAGGGAGGAAAGGGCGATGAGGGTGGGGGTCGGAGGCGGCGGCGGCGGCAGAAAAACAGAGGAGCGAAAGAGAGGAAGATGAGAGAAGGGGAGTTGGTTCGCGATAAAAGAGTAGAAGAGGAAGATGACAAGAATAATGAGAATCTGTGTTTTTCCTCCTTTTGATTTGAATTTTGAATTATAGATTTGTTTTTGTTGTTATATCTCAAATATTTGAATTTGAATTATTAATTATGGTAGTTATTTCTCCTTGATTTTAGGTTTCTTTATTAATTTGAAATTGAATGGTTTGAATTTGTTGTACTCTTTTTGTAATTATTTTGTTCTTTTTGTAATTATTTTGTGGATGCACTAATAGTGTAATTATTTTCTAATTGTTGTACATTTCTGTAAAGAAACCCTTTTTTTTTTCCTTTTGGTCCAATCCATTATGCATCCAAGATTCCAAGGGACCAAGTTCTTATTGCGGTGCTGCCAGGCCAGCCCATGGCCCAATGAGCATTGGTAGTTTGGTGCGCAAAGTGACCAATAAACTTTATAATTGAATGACATACACATTAATTGTATATTTCCTTATTTTGGTTTGTATAATTAATAATATGGACACTATAAACTACTAGTATAAAGTATTATGTGATCCTTCCTCTATTTTAAAATATAAGATTAATATTTTAAATTTAATATAAATATTATTCATTTAAGTTTTTAAAATAATAAATTTTTTCAATTAATAATAAGTTTAGATAAATAATAATATCTATAATTATATTAACTAAAAAATAATTAATTCATATTATTTATGAATTTGAAATATTTTAAGACAACATAATAAATTACGGCAGTCAATCCATGCACATTGAGTCTTGAGACTTGAGTCATGCACGTTATCATGTCAGTACGCTACCATCTCTCTTACTTTCTTGGTATTTGTGAGTCCCTCCATCAAAAATTCAAAATAAGTAAATAACTCACAACTATTAGTGTATTTAATAATGTACTTCTTATTGTATTTAATTAATTATTTATGTAATTATGTCTATAAATAATAAATATTAATAAACTTTTAATCAACGAACTTATTAATATTAAATAAACTAGCAAGTATGCTAATATTAAATTTTAATTAACTAACTTATGAATATTAAATAAATTAAGTAGTATATTAATATTAAAATTTAATCAACTAACTTATTAATATTAAACTAAGTAGTATATTAATATTAAAATTTAATCAACTACTTTATTAATATCGAATATAGTAACTAATATATTAATTAAATGTATTTACAATAAATCAAGAATGAATAATTAAAACTTTAAACTTTATTGATGTAATAATTAAAATCAATGTATTACAACTTACAAATTATAAAAATGAATAAGTAAAAACTTATAACTTATTGAATTATTTATAAATAATTATAAGTGTATAATTTCAAAGTATAACTTAAACAATAATCAAGAATGAGTCGGTTACAAATATTTGTTTTCAAAGTATTTTTAAAATATTTCTTCCATTAAAAAAATAAGGTCAACTCAAAAAAGATCATATTTAAATTATTGCAATATATTTGTTATTTCCAAGCATGAAAACAGAATTTGATGAATTGTATAATAATAAACACCACTTAATATTTTTGTGTATTTTTTAAAAACGTTAAGAATATTTAAAAGTTAACTAAGTATATCCCAGTCTTGGTAATTTGTTAATTTATTATCAATTTGTGTATTGTAAAACTACATAAATATATTTTTACGTTTATAGATATTTCTAAACAAATCATATGTATTATTCCACCTAGTGTTATTATCAACTTTTACTTTTTTTTATTATCAAAAAAAAAATTTACTCTTTTAAATTTTTGACCTTCGCATGACAAAAACTTTTAAAATTTTAATTTTTTTTATTTGAACCATAAACATAATCAATTATAGCAAGAATCTTATATATTTTCCCCTATAAATAATTGAATGTGGATTGAATAATTAAATTTATTATTAAATATTTAAAAAATAGGCAATTACTTATTATGAAATAGTTGTTATAGATGAAAGTTAACCAATATATATTATATAATTTATTTATAGGTTGAGTAAAACAACAACACAAATTAATAAAGTAAGAAACATGTGATATATTCTCTCCGTCTCTTAATATAAATCGTTTTAGAAAAGTGTTTTTGTCTCTTAATATATAACGTCTCCGAATTTTAAGTAAGCATTAATTGCTTAGTTTCTAATATTACCCCAAGTATTAAATATAACTTTGGTTTTCTTACTATTTTTTGTTTAATAAATAATACTCTCTTTTTCTAAAATAAAGACAATATGAACAATTGATATTATATTTAATACTATATAAATATTTCTTTAATATTTATGTATAATTTTAAAATAATTTATATTAAAGGACGGAGTGAGTACTAATATAATACTATTAGTATTAGTGGTTCACAGTTACGTTTGTAAGATTCTATGAAGATCAAGATACATGAGCCTCGTGAGGAGAGAAAGTGGTTAAAGACAAATAAAGGACAATTTGTCTTTACGTATCAGTCCATTCTTCAATTTCTCTCAATTATTTATCAGTTTTGGACCCTTGGTCCCAAAGTTACCGTTCTTGGGCCTAGAAAGGAAGGCGTGGCCTGGGCTATCTTTTTTTTAAAAACCTATTTCTGCAGTTGGGCTTTGTCGTTGGGCTGATGCAACGGGTTGCTAGTTAGAGAACTAGGCCAGGCCTCAGGCCAGGCTAGGCTGGATTATTTCGCAGGCCGTGACAGGCCGAATATTAGGGGAAAACTTTGGCTTTCTCAAAACCTACAGACTAGGCCAGGCCTAACCAAATCTTGACTAGTTCGGACTTTGATCAGGCCTTCAGGTCAGGCCGCAAACCTCAAGCTTTTTGTGCATGTCTAATTAAAGTATTCAAACTACTACATGTTTTTTCCCATGTCTCAAAAAATATTAAAAAAGAATTACATGACCTACCCTGATTACCCCCGAGATGTGTAAAGGCGTCTGAAATTTAAAAGTAAAAAAAAATGAAATTACTAATATAGGGTAATAATATAAAAAGTAAAGTTAAGAGGAAGAAAGGTATATGTTCCCTCTGTTCTCAAAAGATGATTTAAGGTACAAATATTTTGTCCTCAAAAGGATACAATAAATATATAAAATAAGGATAAATATGTCCTTTAGTATAGTCCATTGGTATATAAAAAAAGAAAAATTTATTATTTTATGTAATTTTGTAGAATCACCAGGTATAAACTTAAAACTTATTATACTTTTTTTTTCTTTTTTTTACTTTTTTAATTTATGTGTAAAATGAAATTTAGATAACCTTTAAAGGACGAAACAAGTGTATTGAAGAATATATATACAGAGAAAGATGCTCTATCAAGGAGCGACTTACGATAATTAATGTATTAAATAATAAATTAGGACATTCAAGAAAGAAACAAAAAAAAATAAAAAAGGAGCGACTTACTGAAAAAGAAGTCCTAAGTTTGAACTCCTCACACCCCCAAATTAGTAAAAAAAAATAAAAAAATAAAAATTTGGACAGCACTTTAAATTTTGAAAACACTAGATAAAAATAATGCACAGTAATCAATGCATTAAATAATATTAGTATCTAATAAATCGGATTTATTATAGATTCTAAAAAAGAATCACATTATTATCACTCTATAAATCTGGCTAATTATTTCTGAGATTACCGCACTAAGAAACTGGTAAATTCCAGTTACATATAAACCATCCTACCCCTGAAACGAGGATATCAATAATATTCCACCGGTTTAAAAATAAGAAATGAACTCACAATTAAAATTCTAAAATTGAAAATTTATGTGAATTTATTTTCAATTATAAAACGTTAAAAATTTTGAAATTAGTATAAGCAATACTTTTTTTATATAGTTTACATTATCCAGGACTATATCTCCTAAAATCAAATGAAAACATTGAATTAGATGATATTGCTAAATTCACCTGAAAAAAAATAAATCAGTACTCTAGATTTTGAATGCAGGAGTAATACTTGAACAACCTTAATTAAATTACAAATCAAACAATGCAGAATAGTTACAAGAAAATTAATAAAAATTATCCCAATTTATATTAATCAATACCATGAATGCTATTTTAGCATTTAACCTCTAAAACATTAAAAGTATAGGGAAGTATATTGGAATAATGAAAGGAAACAACTTCTCCCGGATTAATTTTCCTCCCATTTTTAAGAAGGCAATTGTTGCTGGTGGTGCGTCGAAAAATAAAGGGGTTAATAAGGCCGGTAGACGCAAAAGGACCACAAGAAATCTCAACACCATAAACAGCATTTGCTCGCCATGCCTCGTTGATAATTTGGACGGTGAATTTGGGTACATGAATGCCTGTATACCCCGATTGCCATTGATATATCCGAATATCCTTTGGACTGCACAATTCTTTTGAACCTCCTTTACTGCCTCTCATACCTAAATTAAAAAAAAAAAAAAAAATTAAGTTCAGTGACCATTTTTATCCCTAATTAATGAAACTGTGTATTCAAATGGACAAAATGTACGTTTGAAAAGATTTGTGAGTGTGTGAAGCCCCGAGCTGGGAAAATATACGTACATGAAGTAGTGAAAGAAGATAGCGACAAAAGGATGAGAATAAGGAAGGTTTTCAGCATGGTTTTTAGAGAGTGAAAAATGTTTTTTTTTTGTTGCTAAAATTTGCATGTGAGGGTGACTCTGAGCGTGAAGGTTATTGTAAGCGCGCACATTAATGAATAAAATATTACTATTTATATTATTGTAACTGGGCCCAGATAACACGTCTACCGTTCATGTAATTCAAATATGTTTTTAGGAGGGAGATTAGAAATTAAAGTATTGTGGGGTTGGAATCACGAGCTGACAAACCGTTTGATTTTATTTAGAACATATTCCATTAGAATTCAATTTATTAGGGATACATTTCGTTGTGTGGGCTTAGGGAGAATTTGGAGTTGGAACTAAGAGGGGAATTAAGGGAATTTAGGAAAAATTTACTTTATTGACGTAGCACTTTTGTTAATTTTAATTTTTTTTTTTTAACTTCTGCAAAGGGTAGACTTGAATCCAGTTGATCAGTTTGTCCAATTCAATTAATTCCATTTTACATACCATGTGAACATGACCGTCTTTTATCCTTATTATTAATGCTCAGCCAAAGTATATAAAGTGTGTTTATTTATAATAAAGACGAGTAGGGGCGGCACACAACCTAATTAATCCCAAATTCCGATCAACATTACATATCATAACAAAGATACGCGCAGACGCGCACCCACAAATAAAATACAGTCGATGCCTAAGCCTAATTAATTATTATTAAGCGTTGAGCAGTAAATCAGTAAAGGCTTCGAAATTCTTAGTTGAGCTTCCATTTGGTCCAACACTAGCAAGTAGACGCCCCCTCAATATTCCCGCGTTATTTCTCATTTCATTTCCCTTATCACTGCACATAATAATATCCAAAGCATTCATGGCTCCACTTTTAGTAAAAACTCCACCCTCCATTTTGACACCAATCTTCCACACATCCTCTGTCATCCGGCAATTCAACATTTGATCGCCGATAAAAGGCCTACAAATCATAGGCACGGCGGATACAATACTTTCCAGGATTGAATTCCAGCCGGAATGTGTTACAAAAACTCCGATCGAACTATGTGCGAGAACTTGTAACTGGGGAGCCCATGACACTATTTTTCCTACACCAGTTGTTTTTTCCAAAAACCCTTTTGGCAATAGCTTCTTTGCGTTGTCCCGGAGAGACCAAATAAACGGAATCTTGCTAGCTTCCAAGGCTTCTGCTAATGCTGCTACTTCATTTGGAGGCGGTACCAATACAGTACCAAAGCTTATATATGCCACGGATGCAACTTTATGTTTGTCTAACCACACAAGGGACCCACTTTTGTCCTCCTCTAATTGTGGCACAGTAATTGTTGATGGCCCAATATTAAGTACATTTTTCAAAATTGACTTCAAATCATTCGTGACGACAGGCTCAAGTTCTTCGAAGGAATTGAGCACAACAGCGGTTGCCCCAACCACCTTTAATCCCATGTTGTGAAGCATTTTTGCAAATGGAGATTCTAAGTCGCCCGATACAACTTCTTCCGGTAAATCACCTATACGAATTGCTGATAATCCTGGGAGGAATTCAAGATTTGCTTCGGCATTTATGTTTATGACGGTTCCTGGTTACGGGTGATAGGATAGAATTAATTAAAAGAAATGAATTAATAATGAGTTTCACATGTTCTAGATCTTAGCTAGCTAAATATGAAAAGAAATTAAATCCAAACATGCACTTACTTAGAAAAAGAGATTTGATATTTTCATATGTAAAATAAAAAATTTCACAAGTTTATGTCGTCACGAATAATAAATGAGTTTCATACTTTTAAGATAGATACTTGTAAAAATATCAATATTTAAAGTGACATACATTATAATTTTTTAAGGTTTTCGGTCTAATATACACGGTAATATATTGTAACCAAAAAAATACGAAAGAAAAGATGCAATCTATAGTTCTTCCCATCCAAAAATAAAAAAAACAATTTTGACTTTGACTTCTTGAAATTAATTTAAAACATTTTTATATTTTAATTTTATAAGAATTCATTTGATTTTGGACAATATCATTATGATCATATATAGTAACTATCTAGAATGTATTTTTAATTAAAATATTTACACAATTATGAATTTAAAAAAATTTCATATATATTCACCTTAGAAAACTAATGTGGATTATATATTTTGGAACAAATGAAATACTGATAAGGATGTTATGTTTTTTTTATATATATTTATCTTTTAAAAAAATTTGTTAATTTAGGAATGGAGTGTGATAATAAAATTAGAATAATAAATTTAAAAATTTTGTATGGTTTTGTACGACAATCAATAAACAAAAGATTATTTTTGTGAAACTGATGGAGTAGTACCAGTTGTTCCAATTCGGGTGGTGCTCCGGATGAGATCGGTGTGGACGTGAGCAGAAAGAGAGCAAGCTCCGGCAGTCCAAAAAGCCACCCAAGGAACACCCATCTTCTCGGCCATATCACCAGAAAACCACAAGAATGCGTCGGTTAACAAGCAGCTAACCTTCACTCCTGTCTCTGCCTCAGCCTCTTGTACTCCCTTCTTGAAATTATGAGGGGTGGCCTTGAAGAAAAGCCCAATGGCCTCTAAAGGTGGTTTTGCAGGAAGTAAATGATCATTTCCCTCTGACACTTCCACTCCATCCCACACGTTGTAGGCCTTGAAGTTATGGGCTAATTTGGGCCTTGCTGAGAAAATCTTGGAATTGGAGCTTACTGTGTTGAAGAAAGAGAAAATCGTACCCGGTGGTGCAGAGGCCGCCATCCTCTGCGCAATGTTGAGGAGAGGTAGAGCGTGCGACCCGAACGGGAATGCAAAGACCGCAACGTGAGAAGCTTTACTCATTCTAGCCTCAGCCTGTGGGATCGATCGATATAGCTACTTTGATTACAACGAATGATTACACACACACACACACACACACATATATATATATATGCATTAAACTATTAAAGGATACTAGTGAAACAAAAACTGGCTGTACTGTTGACTGTAAAGTTTTACTTAATAAGTGTTGCTTTCCTTGAAAATTATGATACCTACCACCGTCAATTCGAAACAGTGACGTAGTTCGTATGATATTCCCCCACCACATGCTGGCTCTACTAGAAAAAAAACTATGGCAATAAATATAGAGAATTGATATTTACACCAAAAAAATTAATATTTTCATAAATATTTTTTGTATGAATAGTGAGTAAGTGTTATCTTTATGTTAGTGAAATCTTGTAAAAATATCATTTTTTTTGTAAAAATAGCAAGTATATTATTTAGTGGGATCTATTAGCATACAAAAAAGACTCATTATTTTATGTAATATTGTGAAATCATTAAGAATAAATTTAAAACGTTTTACATTCTCTTTCTTTTATTTTACAATTCTTAATTTATGTAAAAAAATGTACTTAAGACATACTTTTAGAGACAAAAGGGAGAGTATATGAATCTCAAGTCGTCCTTAAAGTATTTGCACTGCTCTCACAAAAAATAATGGCATTATAAAAAATTCTCAAAAAAATTAAAATAAAATCTTATATAAATTTATTTTATTCTCAAAAGATTTTTAAAAAGGGTTCACTAGTTTTCCTTTAAAAAATTTATTTTTAGTGTACTTATATGAAGTTCAGTTTGACTACCATAGTTCAAAGAAATTTTTTTATACTCTGTATCTTTTAAAATTATCTAAAGATTGTACTTAAGATATTTTTATAAGAAATTAATATTTACATAAGTGAAATTGTTAGTTCCATAATGTACTTTTTCACATGAAAATAAATCTTACTTATTATTTATGTGAGAAAAAATTTATATAAATATTAAAATTTTAAAATGAGTATAAATGTATTAACTTTTTAGTTTATTGGTTATAGCAGGTCCCACGTATATAATAACAAAATTTGGTACTACCTACCGGCTACCACCATCATTTTTAGACACGTAGAATTTTTAGTACAATAGAAGAAAGAGCATGTGACGTTTATGTTCGAGCATGTACGACGTTTATGGCTAGTTTTAGATAATAATTTTTATTTTTTATTTTTTATTTTGGGTCATTGTATATTGTCAATTTGTATGCATATTTTTCATGATTTGATTAGTATTGTCTTTACATGCATGAATGTGATACTTAATTTATCTGCCTAAAAGCAAATAAAAGATACTTTTTTTTGTTAATTTTTGTTATATATGTATGCTAAATGTTGGATTCTTATGTAATCATGTCATATTTGGTATACAAATACATGTGTTACTAATAAGAGAAAATTTGATCACTTTGATTGACCTTACTTTATTTAGGCAATATAATCTATTAATTATACTAAAATGCAGTTAACATATCACATCATAACATGTGTCAATCCCACAATTCAACACTTGTCATGCCTCATTAATGCTCCCCAATCTATTATCTACTATTTACTATCTATTACCTATTATACATACTAAAATACACTACCGCTCATGCAACATTAATTACCCCTCACACAACATTATGTAATAGATTTCTAACCAAAATTTTAACAATTACTAAAATAAAAAATTCCTTAAACAAATGCTACCAAAAACGAATCCAAATTACAAATAGATTTATAATATTATTTATATTATACATGCTCACACAACAATCTGTAATATAAATTTATATCCAACTTTTAAAAACTACCAATATAAAAAAAATCTAAAATTTAAACTATTCTAATATTATCAACTAATTTAATTTCTCAATATTTTAACATAAAAATCATAAATTGAACTATTGAATTTAATTTACATATAATTTTCACGTCTAAAATTTTTCAATTTTTTTTTAATTTTATTCTCACCCTAAAAATCTAAACTAATATTTAACTCCATTCTCACCCTAAAAATCTAAACTAATATTTTCATTTTTGTGAAGCATTTTTGCAAATGGAGATTCTAAGTCGCCCGATACAACTTCTTCCGGTAAATCACCTATACGAATTGCTGATAATCCTGGGAGGAATTCAAGATTTGCTTCGGCATTTATGTTTATGACGGTTCCCGGTTACGGGTGATAGGATAGAATTAATTAAAAGAAATGAATTAATAATGAGTTTCACATGTTCTAGATCTTAGCTAGCTAAATATGATAAGGAATTAAATCCAAACATGCACTTATATAGAAAAAGAGATTTGATATTTTTATATGTAAAATAAAAAATTTCACACGTTCTTGTCGTTCGTCACGAATAATAAATAAGTTTTATACTTTTACGATAGATACTTGTGAAAATATTAATATTTAAAAGGACATACATTATAATTTTTTAAGGTTTTCAGTATAATATACATGGTAATATATTGTAACAAAAAAAATACGGAAGAAAAGATGCAATCTACAGTTCTTCCCATCCAAAAATAAAAAACAATTTTGACTTTGACTTCTTGAAATTAATTTAAAACATTTTTACATTTTAATTTTATAAGAATTCATTTGATTTTGGACAATACCATTATGATCATATATAGTAACTATCTAGAGTGTATTTTTAATTAAAATATTTACAATTTAAAAGTTAAATGAATCACACAATTATGAATTAAAAAATATTTCATATATATTCACCTTAGAAAATATATTCTAGCGATTTTTTTAGGGACATTTTTTTAGGGATATTCTAGCGATTTTTTTTTTTTGTGGTTTTTTTTGTTATGACTTCCAAATAATTTATATGATTTATTGGAACAAAAAATTTTAAAAAAAAGTGATTTAGGTGTGATTTGGATACATATACAAAACACCTAAATCACTTTTTTTTAAAAATTTTTTGTTCCAATAAATCATATAAATTATTTGGAAGTCATAACAAAAAAAAAACCACAAAAAAAAAGTCGCTAGAATGTCCCTAAGAGAAATGTCGCCCTAGAAGAACTCCTAAAAAAAACATGGCAATAAATATAATTGATATTTACGCACAATTTTTTTTTAATATTTTTATAAAAATTTCTCACATAAATAGTGAGTGAATCTCATTTTTATTCGAGTGAAATCTTATAAAAATATTATTTTTTTCTTGTAAAAATAATAACTATCTAAATATATCAAGATAAGAATAAATATATTATTTAATGGAGTTTATTCATATAATAAAACACTATTATTCTATGTAATATTGTGAAATTATTTATAACAAAAATTATTAATTAAAAAATTTATTTTATTCTGTATGTGACATGCTATTCTATTGTACCCAAAATTCGATGTGTCTAAAAAAAGATGGTGGTAGCGGGTAGGTAGTACCAAATTTTGTTATTATATACGTGGGACTTGCTATAACTAGTAAACTAAAAAGTTAATAGATTATACCCATTCCCCTTTATAAAAATATCTCAAGTACAATCTTTAGATAATTTTAAAGAATAAGTTTAGGGGGATATGTTTTTTTAGACATAGAAATCATACATTTCTATGTTGGTTTTTTTTTTTTTTGTATTGTCTCTAAATATATTTAATTTATGGATTTTAAAATCAATTTATAAAAAATTCAAAAAAAATGTAATTTGGATATATATCAAAAAAAGGGTGTATGGGCCCATACAACTCTTTTTTTGATATATATCTAAATTACACTTTTTTGGATTTTAACTAATTTTTTTAAAATCCATAATATAAATATGTTTAAAATAAATACAAAAAAAATAAAAAAAAATTGACTATTAGAACATGAAAATATCCAATTTCCATGTCCCAAAATCTGTCCGCTTAGAAGGACTCAATTTTAAAAGTTAGAGGTGGGAGTATAAAAAAATTCCTATGGACTATGGTAGTCAAACTGAACTTCATATAAGAACACTAAAAATAAATTTTTTAAAAGGAAAACTAGTGAACCCCTTTTAAAAATCTTTTGAGAATAAAATAAATTTATATAAGATTTTATTATAAATTTTTTTTTGAGAATTTTTTGTAATGCCATTATTTTTTGTGAGAGTAGTGCGACAACTTTACAGACGACCTGGGATTCATATACTCTCTCATTTCGTCTCCAAAAATATGTCTTAAGTATATTTTTTACATAAATTAAGAACTATAAAATGGAAGAAAGAGAATATAAAAACATTTTAAACTATAATAAAAAATAATAATAATTGTATTAACAAAAATTAAATAAATTTACTTTAATTTAAAATTTAATATGTTGTCATTTGATCTCCAAAGTCAAATCGTATCTCTAATTTTAAAACGGATTGAATATTGTGTTATTTTTATTTATTTTTAAAATTTATAAAGTTATTATTTTAATTGATAATAATTTTACTTTTTGACAATTTTTATATAATATATGATTATCATTTCTAAGGTCATCTGTTATAATATTTATGTTAAATAATTATTTGGCCTTTTCATCTTACATTTATATCAAGTCGCAATCTCATGAATTTATCTTTGTATCTATGTTATTTTTAACTTCTTTAATATAATAACAAATGATTTATATTGATTAAATAGTTTTATTTGTTGACAGCTTTTATATGACATATGACTATTATTTATAAGGTTATCTGTTATAATGTTTATGGTAAATAATTAGTGGACTTTTTCCTCTTATATTTGAATTCAGTTGCAAGCTCATGAATTTATCTTAATTTTTAAGATATTATTTTTAACTTCTTTAACTTAATATCAAATGATTTATACTGATTAATTTATGAAAAGAGTGGTCTATACTTCATAAAGAAAAAGGAGAGTCGCAATAAGATTTTACAGGAGGGTAAAGTGAAGGGGTGCTATGTGATTTTTTAAAAAAATTAAGAGTTGTGATACAAAAAATGAAGTGGTGAAGCGTTCCACAAAATGAATATGCACAATTTGTCGCTAACTCATCTTGAACTCTATTTAATGAGTCAATTCGACCAACCAAATTAATTAATTCACTCAATTGAGTCAATACCTTATCAATACAATGATATAACAAATCAATATGAAATTTTATCAAAATTAATTTAGTTGGTCATTTCAAGGAAAATTTGGACATCAACTTATAATTCTCAAATAAAAATTACATAATTATAATAATACATATTCAAATTCAATGAATACCATTATAATTTTATATATATATATATATATATATATATACACACACACACACACACATGCATGCATGTATCTCACAATAAAAAAAATAAAAGTCATAAAAAATATTAATGTCATATATATATATAATAATCATTTAAAAGAGAAATTTATAATTGAATTATTTTGATAAACAAAAAATATATACTAAAGATAATCCGTATCTCGTAGGAGTTCCAAACTTATATATATAAAGATAGGTAAAGAAATTAATTGAAATCAATTTCTAATTAGTTGTGAGTGAACTTGGTTAGTCATCACACATAATTGTTTTTAAAAAAAATAACAAGTTGACTCAGCTAGTTATCTCATATAATATAAGATAAAGAACAATCTTTAAAGTATTCTATTAAGAATAAATGCATGCACGCTAGTTCATATATTGTCAATTTGCATGCATATTTTTCATGATTTAATTAGTAATGTCTTTATATACATGAATGTGATACTTTATCTTTCTAAAAGCAAATAGAAAGACACATTTTTTTGTTATGTATGAATGCTAAATGCTGGATTCTTATGTAATCATATCGTATTTGGTATACAAGTACATGTGTTACTAAAAAGAGAAAATTTAATGACTTTGATTGACCTTACTTTATTTAGATAATATAATATTTATATAAAAAAACATCTTATTTAATAAACATATTTATTGCAACAAACAATTCATATAAAAGCAACAAAACAAATATTAATACTTATGTGACAAAAATGTAAAAAGGAAATTTTTAATTAAATTATATTTATTAATTTTTAGAACTAGCTTGTGTCTTGCACAGGAAATCAATTTAATATTAGTTAAATATCGTGTTTTTAGATTCTTATTAAATTATATTTTATTAATTTTTAGAGCTAGTTTGGGTCTTGCGCATGCATTAGCAATCAACTTAGTATTAGTTAAATATCGTGCTTAGAATCAATAAATTTTAGACAATTTCTTTTGAAATGGTTGACATTGTTTAATGTTGTGTTTGTGAGGTTGTAGTGATGGGATGGAAAGAAAAAATATAAAAGAGGAAGGGCAGGGAAGAGATTATAATTTTTCTCCGTCATGTTTGTGAGTTTTATAAATAAAAATAAGGGGTGAGAATTTAATTATATTTTTTTAGTTTGTGAGTTTAGAAAGAAGGAAGGAAATGAAAATAGTTTTTATTTTTAAACTACATTATTACTATATTATCCTTACAGATAAATATAATAAATGATACTCCATACGTTCCATACTAATTGATCATTGTTGAATTTTTAAAATCAACTTAAGAGATTCTTAAACTCAAAATTGATATTTTTTTTAATTTCAATCAATGCAATAATAAATATTGAAGTAATTAAAATATCCATTTTGTTTTTCTTTATTAATTGGAATTATTTACTTTGATTACCTTTTATAAAAGAAAAGTAGAATTCATAAAAGTGATTTCAATTTATATTGTTTGAACTAAGTTGCGAGATGAAAAAATCAATACACCTTTTTGGGTCTTAGTTTTTAGTATCTAATAATTTAATATTATTATATTAATGGAATATTTTTCATCAATTTTAAATTATCAATATAAAAGTTTATATTCAACCTCAAGTATACAACACAGCTATAAAATCACTAAACTCGTATTAATAATAAGAAATTACAATCATTTCTTTATAATCTACTTTGAAATTTAACGTGGCTTGAATATGTTGATGTAAGCCCCGAGATTCCATTGCTTCTCTTTTTCTTTACGGTGACTTCTCTTATTTTCCATCTTTTTATAAGGAAAGCGAAAGGAAATTGGAATTTGGGTTGGGGTGGGACGGGGGGGTGGCGGGTGGGAGCGCACCAAAAAAGAAAGAAAAGAGAAAAATGGTATTTCCAAAAAATTGGAGTTATAATAGTTAGGGACAAAATTATCGTATTATTTATTTTGAAATGTTATTTTTGGTAATATAAAATATTTAACTTTTTCATCCTTTCTCATTCTTCCAAATTCTTCCACTTATGGAGGGAAAATTTTGAGTTAAAAATGAAATCAACTTTAACTCCAAATCTCTTCCCTTCCTCTTTAAAAAAATTCACAAACATAGAATTCGAAGGGATTTTAATTATTTTTTCTTCTTTTCCTCTCAAAATAAAACTTACAAACATGGTGTAAGGGACTAAGAGAGTCTAAAATATATACCAAAACTAATTCATTCTAAAAAGTATAGGAAGTTTGGATTAATACTGATTTTTTGAAGTTAATATAGTTTTAAATTTTAGATTGATAATATATATATATATAAACAACAATTAAATAAAATATATCAATTTAATTTTTTTTTAAATTAACTTAAAAAGTTTAAATTTAATTATATATTTTAAAACAGACAGAGTGTGATAAGTCTTGCAAGTCGGGAGCCCATGACATTATCTTCCAAAGTTCGCTCGTCTTATCTTTCCAAGTAGGCATTAGCCATGGACTGGTGGGTTGATTCTTGGTCGATCAGTAGTTTTTTATTCTACATCCATTTACTGGGCTTTAGTGGCCCAAGGCCCCAAGCTTTGGGTATTGCCTATTTCAACCTCAGCAAACTCGGAAGATTCACGCACGTGAGCACCCTTAACAAACTAATTAAGTAAATTCATGAATTATGTGATGTGAGTTATTTAGGATGAAGTATGCAAGGTGTGAGGGATTTTCTACAGCATTAATTAATAATTACGTAGCTGTTATATTGATATGATTAAAGAAATAGAATGAGAAAGAAGAAGAAAAATTAGCAAGCAAAATTTTATCCATATTCTCTATTTTCTCTTCTCTTTAGAGTCTGTGTACACCATAAGAGAAAAACTTATCAGTATAATTTTTAGTCGACGATGATATATATAAAGGAAACTCATCTTTTAAAAGTTAATTAAATAAATTATTTTACAACCCATTATACCAATTAAAAAAATAGCTACAATTTAATCAGATGTGTAGTCAATTCGTTATTAAAAGTGAAAATATTTGTGCGTGAATATGAAATGTATGATTTAGATGAAATATCATTTTGTTAGTTCAATGAAAATTTAGTTATTGTAAATTTGTACTTGAATGAATGTAGATGGATTGATTCCTGTTGGGGGCGGGCGTTGATGAATAGATAATTTTGATAAAACTGACGTGAAGGACTACTACTTTAGGAAAGCATTATTTTTATATGTATTTTTGATATTTTTATATAGTTCTAGTATGAAAGTGAGAGTCACTTTATGTTCATATAAGAATGGATGATGTAAAAATATAAAAAAAATATGTAAAAATATCAATTTTTCTACTTTATTATACGAATTTTACGGGTAATATACCGTACCATACCAAGGAGGCAAGGACTAATACTTTATTATATGAAAATTTTACAGCAAATATAGCACACCACACCACACCACGTCGTTATTTATGTGTTGAGAGGTTGATGATATTTACGGAGGACAATGTTCCTCTTTAAGTAACAATTTGTACATATATTTATTAATTATTAAATTTTTAAAAGGATCATATTTAAATTTTTACATTGTTTGTGAATTTGGAAAGAAAAGAAAGGAGTTTAAAATTTTTAAAAGAAAAGAGAGCGAAGGAAAGGATTGTGAGTTTTGGAAGGAAATTTTAACTTAAAATAACATATTACTACTATTTTACTCTTATGAAATTACATCTTAGAAATTATTATAAGGATAGTTTTAATATTTTAGTATGTCATCTAAGTCTTTAGTAAATTTCCTTCGAAAAGAAATTTTAAAAAAATCTCCCTCCTTCCTAAATTTCCTTCATTCTCCTTTCTAGTCTCTCATTTTTAAAATCTCTCTCCTTCCTAAATTTTTACATGATTGAATTTCAGTATTTTGATCCTTAAAAACTTCAACTATAAATTAATTTGAGAGTTGATATAAACAGGCAGAACACAACCCTTTTTAAGACAAATAAGCCCTTCACATTAACATATTGTGGGTCAACATAATCACCATAAAAAAGAGCAAAATGTCACGGACACATTTATTCATATAAAAATAATTGTCATGACTCATGTATGTATTCGAATTTTTTTTTGTCATACTGATATCAGCTAGCTCCCATTTATTAAGCTTTCAAATGATGCACAGCAACCACCAAAAGAGAAGTTACAAATAATAATACATAAAGGCTAAATTAGCTAGCATAGAAAAAAATGGTTTCATGTGGCGTAGGAGTACTCCTGAAAAGTATAGAAAGAAAATGTCAAAAATTTGTATATATAACGACAGATTATAGGATAGGAGAGGAGAGAGGATGAAATAATAAATATGCTGCAAATCAAAACCACTGTAACTGAGTCCTTTTAGCAGAGTAAGGTGGAATTTTTTTACCAACAATTCTCAATTCGAATGATCAACAGTCACCACTAGGTAACCAACACTTGTCAATTGTTTTGAGAAGCCAAGTACTATGTTTTTGGAATGAAGGAAGCCATGGTAGGTCAGCTTCTCCTTCTAGCAGCTGCAGGTACAACACAAACAAACAATTAGAGTTCACGGGCTCAACATATGTAGCCATCCTGCCCGGCCCATACATCACATGTAAATGTAATCACGGGACCTTCAAAACCATATTTTATGGTCATTACTAACCATCCCATCTCTTCATTTTGTTCCTTCTACATTATAAATTAAAAATCAACCAGACGCCAACTTAAACTATTTCGTCCGCCCCATAAAAATAATTAAGTTTATTTATATTTTGATAAATACTCTTTCTATTTCACAATAAAAGTATCATTTGTTCAAAAAATAATTCCAAAAACTGGTACTATTTATTTTGATCGACACATGCACTGTTCTCAAATTTATACATCATAGCTTCAATATCATGTAATTATTATTAAACTAACCACTCAACAAAAATAAAGTTTAAAATGGGAAAACAATACATTTATAAAATTTATAAATTTTGCAAATGAGAATCTTTTTGCGGGGGAAGGAGTTAGTAATATTTCATAAAATGAGCATAATGTTTTTTTATAATTGTACCTCATGCCCGGTACATTTTTCTCGATTCATGACAACCATAACTTCTTGAAATTGATCACTATATATAGCAGTACTACCACATGCCTCGCAAATCAGTGCCATATGTAGCTTAATTATAGGACTGTCTGTCTCTCTGTCCGTGTCTCTCTCACATTGCTCATCCCAAGTCCCAAATAATGAAACCTTATAGTTTCCTTCTTCTACTCAATATTCTCTTCCTATCCCTCGCAGTAAACAACCAGCTTGTTCTCTCTTCAGACTCACCATCAAATCCAACACCAAAAATTGAACCTTTAAAGCCCAATAACGAAACCGTGTACAGAGTTTCAAAGCAGCTATGTTGGGGTTGCATTGGAGAGTCCTTCCAATTCTTGTTTGCTCACAATATGGTGAGGGCAGCCAAATGGGAATTGCCGCTAATTTGGGACACTCAGCTAGAAAAGTACGCCAGATGGTGGGCCGGGCAGAGAAAAGCAGATTGCGCGATAAGGCATTCGTTCCCAGAATATGATTTTAAGCTCGGTGAGAACATATATTGGGGCAGTGGCTCCGCATGGACTCCATCGGATGCCGTGCACGAATGGGCTGCCGAAGAGAGATATTACACTTACTCGACCAATAGTTGCGCTGCCGGGCAGCAGTGCGGGCATTATACGCAGATTGTGTGGAGAACAACCCGACGAGTTGGGTGTGCTCGGGTTGTTTGTGACAGTGGCGATGTGTTCATGACCTGTAACTATGATCCTGTGGGAAATTATGTTGGTGAAAGGCCTTATTGATCGATGTATAATTAATGTATTATAATTGTGTTTGGAATTTCATGTAAGAATTAGTAGTTAGGTCTTATTGATGTATAATTAATGTATTATAATTTAAGACTGTATTACTGTTTCATGAAATTTATACAAACTGTTTTTTTTATAAGGAACGGATATTTTTACAAGTGAATTATTGGCCTCATATGAATAGTAAATATGATCCATATTTATGTTTAAGTGACTTGTGAGTAAGGTATTATGAAAATATCAAATTTTTATCGTGAAAGTAACAATTTCTTTTATATTTTATTTCTCAACAAGAGTCTCATTTTAAAATTTTACAGACTTATTATTTAGAATTTCAACTTGGGTTGGTTCTTAAATAGAAAAAGAAAATTTGGTGAAGTATAAGATGTTCATGTCTTAGAAGAAAATTAGACAAAAAAATTTAAAAAAAAAAGAAGAAGAGAAAAAAACTAGTTGCTACCTTTAACTTTATTCAGGCTGGGTGTTCAACCAACATGAAAATTTCTACCTCCTGCCCAGTCGAATGAGGTACCAAAAAAAGATCTTCCACACGAATCAAATCAAATCTATCCAAACAAGGCCTTAAACCACTAGCTCAATAGTATCTTCTTGGATAATTTTCAAAAATCTACAAGGCCTTAACCATCATCTTATGTATTTATTTGAGTTGTTTTAATTTTATAATTATTATGTGTAATAGAATAAAGGGCAAAACTAGAACATGATAAATAAATAAATTGAGTGTCATTTATTAAAAACGAATTAGTCACTTAATAATATACTACCTCCATTCCATAATAAGCGACTTTTTAAAATAAAAAATTTGTTCCAATTTTCCGTGGGACTAATAATACAGGGTGTGCACATTGCATGCATCTCTACCAAAAAAAAAAAAAAAAAAGTTGATGTGATATGATGTGAACAGTGAACTCTAGACTACACTATTAAAAGATAAGCCACGCGACAAAAATAACAATAATTCCACAAAAGTAGTTGCCACCTTTAACTTTATTCAGGCTGGGTGTTCAACCAACATGAAAAATTCTACCTCCTGCCCAGTCGAATGAGGTACCAAAAAAAGATCTTCCTTACAACTGTAATTCCCGCTAGGCCTTCCTTATTTTCAACTATCTCGTATACTCAGTAATATAATTCCCACATGCAAAATAAATACTTATTCGGCCAATGCCCTACTGCTTCGTTTGCACGCTTTTTACCCATTCCTCTCTCTCTCCCTCCTCTGTAAACCCTTATAAAATATTACAACCAGGTTCTTCGAACCCTTTATTTAATTTAATCTTTCTCTCTATTTCTCCTTTCCTATCTGTCCTCAATTCTCCATGATTGGTAGTAATCCGGTCCGCCACGCATGATCCTCGCTACCAATTCTCCGGTTAGACCCACCGCGCATTCGCTTTCAAAACCCCTATGTGTACTGCGATTTCCCTGTCAGAATCTAGGGTTTGGACTGAGACCCGATAGAGGAATATGTAGATTATTGTTGGCTCAGAGTAGTGAAGTGGCGTTTCTTCGAAAATTGAGCATAAGTTGCTTCATGAGTCGGTCCAAAAAGGAGCAGAAAGTGGAGGTGGATTCTGTTTATGGCGGCCAAGATATTTTCGACCCGGCTCCAGAGGTGCATCCGGACCACCTCGTGATTATGGTTAATGGGATCATTGGAAGGTAAAGATTGATGTATTTTATCTATGTAATTATTTTTTTTAATTTTTGGCTTAATTTGCAGCTAATAAAATGTTATTTATGTATCGTTGAGAGGGATGATGAAGATGTCGCCCCCAAAATAACTATGACTGTTAAGCTTATATTCTAATGGATGGTATCGGTGTTTGTCTACTTTTCACTTCTTTATTCACTTGTGGACTTAAGGCCCTTTTCGGTGGCAGAGGGAACCAATTGTATTGTTAGGGTACATCTAGTAAAAGATCTACCTTCTTATTACTAAACTACAATAGCAGCGAAACAAGTTTATTTTATTACAAATAGGATTACAATAATTCTCAAATTGTTGGTAATGTTGTTTAAACCTTTTTGAAGTCCATAAATTTGCCAAAATGCAACTCTCCTTTGATTTGCTCACAAATGCTCAGAGTTATAAGTTGTTTTATTTTATAGATATATATGACTACCGTATGCAAGTTAAGCAGAGATCTCCCTAAATCCCTGAATCTGGATTCTCCAGTTCGCCCACCTACTGATGAATCCTTCTTCTTAGGTTAGTAGCTTTTGTAAATTGAGTTACACCCTTAATGACCTACAAACCCCACAGATTATGGTCTATAATGTTTCCATACTAAAGGGATTGACAAGAGAGCATAAAGCACAAGGTTATATGTTAAATGGCGTAAACATTGAAAAGTTCATCCCCAAGGAGCGACGTGTTTCAGTTCAATAACGGAGATGTCACATGATGAAACCTTGCAGTCAATAGGTAAACACAAATGCTCATGTCTTGACTTGCCCCTCTTGTTGGGTGGTTGTGTTCCCCTGGAATTAGTTGGATACCCTCCATTCAAAATATACTGAAGTAGATGAGAACAGCACTGATTCCCATGGGAGAAGCACTCAAAATCTACAATCTCCCAAACTATTGAAGGTTTAAGCTAATTTCGTTTGAAGGTTTAAGCTAGTTTCGTTTGTACTATATTGATGTTGTGGAGCTTTCAAACCCTGTTTTTGTTAATTTTTACTAACAATGTTCATACATCTATTTTAGAAATTTTGGATTTTAAATTTTGGGAATATTTATTTTACTTATTCATTGTAGAGGAGTTCTGACAAATAAAATTTACACCAAAAATGATTATTTGATCGACATGCTGCATTCTGTGCCTAAAATTATACATCTGCTTGATAAATACACACACACACACTGTTTGTTATTATTTACTTCTGAAATATGTTCAGCTCTGAAGATTGGAGATACGCTGCTGAGCAATTTGTGGAGAAACTTTCTGATAAAGTTATAGTTCATCGTAAGTGCTTGTTTTGCTTCAGTCCATCTTATTATGGTTAATGATTCTTAAAAATCCTATTCAGTTCTATTTTCACTTCTTCAAATTTACAAAATTAAAGTTTACAATTATTCAGTTTCAGTTTGTAGATACTATATGCCGGTGGCTTCAGAAGACCCTTCCTTTTTAAACTTCACCTTCTTTACTATAATATTCCAATGCAACGTGCTGACTAATTATGAGTATGTAGTCTTGGAATAAATATCGTGTAAAGTTTTAGTTGCTTGAATCAACTAGTCTCTTTTCTTTACATTGATGGTATGCATTTATTTTTTGGGGAATGCATTTTGAGACCTGCATTTGTTTGTTTCAATTAGTTTCTTTATTGGTTGGTGTTTTCTTTTTATTAACTAAATGGTGAACGGAGTCCATGTATAGGTACAGTTCAAGAAACTCAGTTAAGGGATAACTTTCCACACACAAAACTATGTCAAGGATGAAGGTTCACTCCATGATGTCTGCACCAAGTCATATCAGAAGAGGGTCTGCTAGTAAATTTTATGACAACTATGTGTCAAATAGTAATAAATTGAGATGTCATCGATAAAAAATATGTAACAACCTGAGTCAAATCCCCAGTCCGGAATAAATCTTAGGTCAAATCTCTAGTCCGAATCAAATCAAATCTATCCAAACAAGGCCTTAAACCACTAGCTCAATAGTATCTTCTTGGGTAATTTTTGCCCACCACAGGCTCACCCAAAAGGTCATGAGTGAAGGTATTAATGATAGCAGCTTGAGTTCTTATATACACATCCAAATCCAAGTATTCCACATGCTACGATGTGGGACTGGAGTTTATCATTATTATATCTTCTCATTTTTGCAATTTGTACTTCCTTCTATTGCTTGCTGTCAAGTTTGATTCTATTGCTGAACATTTTAATGCACCGTTACTTTAAGCTGGCTTGTCTTCTCTTGACAATACACTTCCTTTTTTCTTTCTTTTTAATCTTTTAACTTGATTTTGTTTTGTTAGAGCAGGCAGTGAGTGCAATTCTTTGATGTTGACTTTTGATGGCGTAGACCGTATGGGTGAGAGGTTATCTGAAGAGGTATTTGGGTGGTAGCATTTTAATCTTCATTTTCTTAAACTTGTTTATTTAAATTCTGTGCCACAAGGATTATATTTTGCAATCACTTGTTTAAGAATTCTTATACATAGACCTTGTCTGGTGTTTGTTCATTGGTGTAGGTGTTGGACGTTGTCACACGATGGCCTGAGGTACACAAGATATCTTTTGTGGCCCATTCCTTGGGTGGTCTTGTTGCAAGATATGCTGTAGGGAGGCTATATCAGCATTATGAAGCTAAAGTTGCTGGATTGGAACCAATAAACTTTATAACAGTTGCAACCCCGCATCTTGGTTCACGGGGAAATAAACAGGTAGGTTAACTATACTTGCATATGCTTTGAAATTTGAGCTTTTATGCACACAACCTTTTTCTTTCATTTTTTTCTAGAATTGTTGGATTTAAATATTAATTACTTTGTAATACTTTTGTTGCTTTTTGTAATCATTATCAGTAGGATGGTGAGAGCTGTATTATTAACTGTTAACACATCAAAGGAAAGATTTAAAGGTAGTCTTTAGGGAAACTTAAAGGACTTGTTTGAACAGTTGTTTGAATTGTTTTCAAACTATTTATAGTAATAATAATTTCAAATATTCTTTTTATTTTTTTTGTTTGGCCAGCTTTAATATACTCTATTATAGGAAGCCAAATATTAATATGTCTTTATTCATTTTTTTAAGGTAAAAAAAAAGGATTAAAGAAGCTTAGTGGTGTGCGTATATATATATATATATATATATATATATATACACACACACACACACACACGTGTGTGTGTGTGTGTTTGTATAATATATCTTTTAAGAACCAAGAAAAAAAACATAAGAGAGGATAAAGAAGCTTAGTGGTATACACACACACGTGGGTGGGTGGGTGTACTTGGAGATATAGAGAGAGATGAAGGTTGCTTCTAAACCAATTTAGTTTCCAAGCAGGACAGCAGTTTCAACCGGATGAGGTTTTTGAGGGGCAATGTGAGGACCAAAAGTAGAGGAAGAACATGTTCAAGCCCCAGGTTTGTATGTAAAAAATGAATGCAGTGACTGAAACCCAAGAACCGTCACTTGCATCAGCCAAGTCCGACACTCGTGTTACTCCAAGCACTTCTCTGGTTCAATTTCCAGCCAGATGCCAGTAAAGAACTTCTCTGGCCAAACACTGCCTCTTGTTTCTGGATCCCAAAAAATCTGTTTGCATCCCAAGAAAACCAAATCCCAAATCATTTTGCCCCGTTTGGCGCAAATGGGTCTCACTTTTATTATTTGGGTACTGCAAGAAAGTTAATGTTGGAGACTATTCAACTAAATGGAATCAAATCAGAGAGTTCATTATTGAGATAGTATTTTCTAGGAAACAGATAGAGAATCCTAATGAAGATGAAGAAGCTTGAGGGGGTTTTCTTTCTTTGACGCAATCAAAGAATGCTTCTTTATTAAGTCGATGTATATCTGCGCCAAACAGATCTTCATCTTTGTTATGTTGATTTTTGGGTTCGTCTCGGGCAACCTTAGAGACAAGGATGATGGAAATGAAGCAAAGGAAAAAAAATGTGATTTTGAACAACGTGAGAGAGGAATAGGGAGATCACTAAATTTGGAGAGAGAACCAAATAACAGAAGTTCTGTGGCCGAATTAAGAACTGATCCTTGTCTTCTATTTCTTTTTTATTATTATTATTATTATTTTTATAAGCCGTGGAGTGCGGGATTGAAATCATCAGCAATACTGATTTGAAATTTTATTCACTTTCTGTATGTTTTAAAAACTAAAAAGCTAAAAACTGGTCAAACAAATTATTATAAAAACCGCTGTCCAAAACAAGGTATATTTGGATTTTATTTACATTTTGACTCTCTATATTCACTTGGTTGTTAAAAAGCATGCTGTAAAGCTGATACTGCATCGGAAGTTCATATTCCATCATATCCTCAAGGTGTACTTGTTCTAGATCTTTCATTAGTATATAAAGTCTTTTTATGATACTGTGTTTAATTTTCTATTTTGTATTGTATTATAAATCCTTTTCCTATATTTTGTTACGTTGTTTTTGCTTCCACAGCTCCCATTCCTTTGTGGTCTTCCGTTCCTCGAAAAACAAGCGTCTCAAACTGCACACCTGATCGCTGGCAGATCTGGGAAGCATCTTTTTCTAACTGATAAAGATGATGAGAGACCTCTCCTCCTTCGGATGGTTTATGACTTTGATGACCTTAAATTCATGTAAGTATGGATTTATCCTGGGCGTTGTACTCAATTATCCTTTATTTTTCAACAAAATTTGAATTGTATATGTTCATCTTCTTTGGTAATGGCATCATCTATAACTTGTGTAGGTCAGGTTTGCGCTCTTTTAAACGTCGTGTGGCATATGCAAATGCAAACTATGATCGTATCCTTTTTATTTGTTTACTTTCCTAAATCTAATATTTTCGCAGAACTGCACTTTTTTCTTGACCACTTTGTGGCATTTGTTCCATCTTTACTGTTCTTTAAGATGTGGTTGGGTGGAGAACATCATCAATTAGGCGTCAACATGAACTCCCAAAGGTTAGTTTGTTTGCTGCCACTGAATATCTATAGAAAGCCGAAAAATACATTGCATAAAGTTCCTTGCCTTTCCCTTTTTCTAGTCCGATCTTCTTGTCAAGGATGAGAAGTACCCACATATTGTACATGTCGAGTTAAAAACTACTGAAGATATCCAGAGTGAAGCATCCTCCTTTACCAGCACACAAACAAATGACTTGGAAGGTTTGTTAAATTCTATTTGTTGCTGTTAGAAGTGTCTTCATGTTTTAATAAATTTGTTGATGTTTGCCTTATTGGTGGTTTCTAATGTGAATGGACATATATAATCACTGTTTTGTAGTGGGTAGCCTGTTTTTTGTTGGGGTTCCTCTCTTCTAACATGATATACTGGACATTATCGATTTTATACTTCTGCAAGGAACAAAAGTTTGCTTCATATTCATCAGTTACTCAAAAGATTCCCCCCCCCTAAACATTGTCGCTAAACATAACTGGAAAAATAGCATCCCCCCCTTCAGTATTATGAAACAATATTGTTACCATCAAAACAGAAAAATTTTCTTTTTTCATTTCCTTTATTTATTTATTTTATTATTATTATTATTATTATTATTATTATTATTATTATTATTATTTTGGCGGGGGGAGGGGGAAACTGTGTGGAACATGCCTTCTAAATTTGAAGCTTTTGTGTGGTCTTTGGTTCTAAACCACTTCAAATGCGAAAAATTGGAATCACGTATTGTGTCATGAATCATATCATAAGGTACGGGAAAGAATGCAAAGTGCAAAAATTACATGGCTATACACATGTATGACTCAGTTTATTGTTTATTAAACCATATTAGCTTAAAGTAGTCAAACAAGTGTCTAGTCACAAAGTGGAGTGCAAAGGTCAACTTCAAAAATTTGTAGTTATGACTCCATATGAGAGAGAAAAAAAGAAAAGAAAAGTGAGACAAAGTATGTAGAAGATAACAAACTCCAGAAAGCATTTTATATCCGATTGTGTTGAACGAGTGAACTCTTCTGCTATTGGAAAAAAAGCTTTACTGTGATACGATGTGATATTTGTCACTTTCAAACATTAGAAACACAGATATCGACAATTATGCTTCTAAGCTTCTCTCTCCAAATAGGCTAATATAAACTTCTTTCTTCACATATCCATGGTGTAACTGACTATTCCCATGTAATTTGTTTCTTCCTTGTCCTTTGGCAAAAGCCTTGTTACATTCCTTGTTTAGGACGTGGAGATATGCTGTTTGAATTTGAATAGCTTTATTGGGAAATCTAGTAGTGTTGTATGTGTTCTGTCATTCTTTTGAACACTAGGATTTCCCGAGCTTGTTATCCTCATATTCACCTTGTATGAGATAGAATCTCTCTTCTTTACCTCTCTTCATGTTCAACAATGGGAGCATTTGATATTGAAGTATCAGATGCAGGGATTTGCAAGCTATTCTGGTTTTTCCCACTTCTCATTTCTCTTTGGAGGACTCCTTGTCCTCCCTTGCTTTGTATTCTTTTTTCCTTGTAATAAAATTGCCTTATTTAATGAGAAAAATTATCTAATGCTCGTCTATCAGTGGCCAGACACATTCACATAAGTAGGTTTTAGCCATTATCCAGGACCTCAGCCAAACAACAAATGGTGGAAAGGAATTGATTAATAAGGTGGACTATCAAATGTTTTAGAAAAGATGAACGTGATTGAATCCATATTGTATGCTACCTTAAATCCACATCTCATCTGAGCTACCAATTTGACAATTTTTTGTTCAACTCATGTAATTCACCTCAAATATCCTACAGATCAGGGCTATTTTTTGGTTTGTTTCATTATTTCCCTGTGCATGAAGACCTTGTGCTGTATTGTATTCTTGGTGTATCTCGTATCTGGTGTGATTGAAAGCTACATTTTTTTCCAATGAAAGCATGATATAAGTGATCCCATCTATAATTTGACAGCAACTTCCTGATTTTGGAAATTGTTGAGATTTTTTTGGAATATCAACAGGGAAACATTAATATGAATTGCTTATTGATGAAGTCTGTTGATCTTTGCATTTTTTTGGCGTGTCACTTGTGAAAGGTGTTTTGCTGCTAGTTTCAATTATTTCCTAACCATGATTTCCCTTTTGACTAAATGTCGGGGAAACAAGGTATCAAGCATTTCCACTGCAGCCAAGTTCTTGCAACTTTTGTTTATTTATCCTTATTTTTGCTGTGTACCAATTTTTTGGGTCAAGTTATACATATTACTTTTAATACCAAAATCTTGTGATACATATTTTACTATATTCTGGTTATGTAGAGGAGATGATCAGAGGTCTCACTCAAGTTCCTTGGGAACGTGTTGATGTTAGCTTTCGCAAAAGTAAGCAACGATATGTTGCTCACAATACCATCCAGGCAAGCCTCCTAAATTTATTCTGTATGTGTCACTATAGCTAATTAAATCATGTACAAACTTTGACGCTTTATATAAAGTAACGTTCCATCTAACAAGTTCTCTAAGGGCACCTGTTAAGTATTTACTTTTGTAAAATGTTTTTATGGGAACTCACACTAATCGAATTAGGTTTATTATATTAAGTACATTATTTCTAACTTCCATGATATCGCTTTCTAAAATTAGCTACATTAGATTAGTGCAAGTCTCCATAATGACACTTTCCACAACTTGCTAAAAGATCTTTAAAACACAATGTAATGAGTGCATTAGGGGCACTTGTTACCATTTTCCATAAAGTAATTAAGATTTACATTTCGTTGTATGCTTCTTTTGTTTCTAGATAATCTTCCAGAGCATGAAGATCATCATTATAGATATAGTATGTCTCTGATATAAAGTAATAAAAAGTATGGTTTTATTTGGCAAGCAAGATGATATTTACTGATAAAATATGCCTCAAGTTTATGTATGTTTTTCTTGGTCTTCACTTTACTGTTTTCTCTTCTATCTGCTCCCATAAGTTCAGGTTAAAAGCTACTGGTTGAATTCTGATGGTGCTGACGTGGTTCTCCACATGATAGATAACTTCCTTCCCTAGCCATCTACTATTATTCAGCACGCCTTCCAGTTATGTGAGGTAATAATTACTAGTTGAATGTTCAGACAAAGATTCTTATGGTCTCGGTTTATCTTTCTTGTTGGAGCTGCATTATTAGATTGTTGGTAAGCATACTAGCAATTTGTACATTATTCAACCATTCAGAATCTCGGGCACTTAATGCCAACTTCCTTGGGCTCTTGCAGTGACAATGACTGCGATTCTTCTGTCAGCGTACTTGATAAACTTTTGAAAAACTAGTTGCCATGGTCAGATTAGCAAATGGATAAGCCTGGAGCCTTAAATTTAATAGGCTTTCAGTAACATATATACCCAGCTCCTTTGCAGACTTGGATATCTCTATGACAATGTGTGGGTGTTGTCTCAATTACCTGAGAATCGTCAGTGGTGGGATTTTGATATCTTCTGTTTTGTGTAAAATAGGTAACTATTGCGTACCTCTGCTGAGATGTCAAAACACGATCTTGAACTTCTTTTCATCTTCTCGTCTGGATGCATTTTCATCTGAAATTTTTATTGGGATCATTATCTCACAAAACTTTGGATGTTCTTCTGGCAAAACATTATTTGTACCTTGGATTTGTTCATCCTTTCAGTCGGTAGAGTAAGTCCTTTGCAACAGCTTCTGGTTTTGCTGATTGCGTGCTTGGATCCAAGTGTTGTTTTTTGCATTTCATTTCCTAATTGGGGAGAGAGTTCACTCAATATTGTAAGTGGAGGAAAATAAGCTTGTATGATTGATGAAGCTAGGTTTCATGTCCTGACATATATAAACTTGCCTGTTCATCAAAGAGCCCTAACAAATTGAGATCTCTTGACCTTGCTATTAGCTGAAGGCATTGCTATAAGTTGGGGTATTGTGTATCATTATCTGTGTGTGTGTATATATATATATATATATGGGTCAGGTTACAGATTTCTCTTATCATCTGCTTGGTTCAGTTATACTGAAAACTGCTTGAACATTATCCAAACTGATATCTTCATGACATTCAATTCCCACAGAAGCTCAGAAAATGTTTGAAACCAATTATCCTCAACAATCTCTTGTATTGAGATAGCGCTGCATGATGAAGGCAGAAATCAGATTTTAGTAATTTTGCTTCAAAAATTTGTGTTGGTTGAGATCAAATGTTACCCTTGTGGGATTAGTATCAAATATTCTGGAGATCAGCTTCTTTTGACTTTCTGTAAACCATACTGGATATATGTACTCTGCTCTGGAAATCTATGTATATGAAAAATCTTTGATATATGTATCTTCAACTTGGAAATTTAAAGCTTACTTTTCTGTACAAGTTGATCAGGTTACAATCATCAAATGGTAGAAAACCAGCAAGTGATTCGAAAAGAATCATTCCACAGGATGAAACATCTGTAACTGCTCCCTCATAACTCTTACCAGAAAGGAGCTGTTCATCAGACAGAAAACGAAGCAGCCATGGATGCAAAGAGACCTTATGTACCTTTATGCTCATTACATTGACTTAGACCGGTATGTCTCTAAATATCCTAACCCTGAATCTTAGTTGAAAATTTAGGACTATAAGCTATAATTCATTCAGAGGTTGCGGCTTCTAGTAGAACCGGGAGTTTTGCATCTTAATGCAAGAAAACAAGTGAGAGAAATAAAGAGGACTTTGTTTGTTAATGTCAATTCCATTATATCTAAAAAGTAAGAGGTCATAGGCTCAAGCACCAAACCGAATCATCTACCAGAAACCGGTTTTGAATCTCGCCATCTTGTCACAGAGTGCCCCTCCCGATACATATTCCATAATAATGTAAATCTTGGGCACAAATTTGGGTGAAGGTTGAGCAGTAACTTGGTTTATGCAAGGCATGACACTACAACCAGATCACTTTGGGTATGGTATCAAAACTTGCAAAAACAGCTCATTGGGGTTTTGCAGAAGCTTCATTATCCTGATTTCTCTTAGCACCTCAATTCATCAGAGGAAGCAAATATAAAACCTGCTGGAGATATGTCAACTTAAATTGCTGGAGATATTGTTCTGAAAAAAGAATAAAAAAAGTAACATATATTGTGACTTTTTAATTATCATTTGTGGTAATCTTTTTAGATACGTGTATTACGATAAATTTATGCAAAATTACAATTATGAAGCTTAACAATACATGAAATTAGTAGATATTATAAGAGGGTATCACTTATTACATATAATTTTAAAAAAATTATTATTAATATTTATCTACGCAATTCAAAAGTTTACATAAATTTTCGTAATATATATATTTTCTTGTGTAATAAATAAAAGTCTCCTATAATTTTTACTAATTATATAATAAGTTTTGTAAATACAATTCAGGATAAATTTATCCGATAGATAACGGGACTCAAAAATAAATTGTGAGATATTAATTGTACCGAATAAAAAAAGTTGTGAGATATTAATTACAGCTCGGAGGTCATTAGGAGGGTAAGGATGCCACCTCAGTTTTACGTTTTAAGCTTCCCGAGGGATGATAATAATATTGATAAATTCAGCCACGTAAGCCCCGTAACTGACCGTAGCTTTGCTCTTTTAAATATAGTCAAATTTGCCTATTAAGACTGATATTTAGCCTATTTTGTTGGCTTTATCATCTTTCCTGCTGCAATTATTTAAGGTTGTTAATATTGTCAAAACTAAAAATAATAATAAATATATAATATTTTTATAATTATTTTAGCAATATTTAATATTTTAAGCGATATACTTCCGTTTTAAAATTAAAAATACAATTTGATTTTTGAGGTCAAACGATAATATATTAAATTTTAAAATCGATATAACTCGTAAAAATTTAAAATGAAATAAATTTTGTAATTAATAGTTTTTGTTATATACTATACAATTATAATAATTGTATCAACTAAAATTAAATAAATTTACATTAATTTGAAATTTAATATGCAGTAGTTTGACCTTAAAGTCAAATTATATCTCTAATTTTAGAACGGAAAGAATACTTATTATTTTTGTTATGATAATATCAACAATCTTATTTAATCTTGTTTAACTTGTAATGATAGAATTTATAGTCCTCAATTCAAATTATAAACCTAATCTTGATTTTAAAATAATAATAATAATAATTTAAGACATTCGTAACTTTTAAATTCATGCAAGATTTGTTTTATTTTTATAATAATGTTCAATTGTGAACATTATAAATTTACTTAGAAATAATATTAATTACATATTTACTATTTTTAAAGTCAAAAGATTAATTTTAGCTTTAAAATATGTCATGCCCCTATGAAAAGAATTTATATTTTCAGTAATTAGTTTATTAATTTTATTAAGTTTTTAATATAAATAGTAATAGTAATATTAGGTCTTATCCTCATATAATAAGGATCTTATAAAATTAACAAAATAACTTGCAAAAATAATCATTTACCTTTTTAACTTTACTTGCATGTTTAATATGTCAGCACGATTACTATCATAACTTTTCAAATATTATTAAATAAGAAATTTTTAATAAAATGTATAACTATTTTACAAATTTTAAAGTTAAGATTTTAGAGTTAAATTAAAAACAAAAGTTTAATCTTTAAATTATTTTTATGAAATGAAAAGATACTATTAATTAAATTCCAAGATCAAGATTAGATAATGTATGATATTATCGTTGCTTCTGCTACTATTTTACGCAATCTGTTGCGGCCGTGTGGCTCTCTCTTCTAGTCTAGTAGTAATAAATTTGCTCTCTTGTTGAGGAGTTTCACCGCTAATATAAGTACTACTCATCTTTCTTCTCTTTCCTCACAATATTTATTATTAGGCGTCGTTTCTTAATAGGTTTTTTTCACATTCAACACGGGCGCACGAACTGTGGAGCTACTTCTGGTTTGATTCTGACAGGGTATGATGCTATGTTAATAATATTTGGACTTTTATTTTAATCAAACTTGGGTGAATAATCGTTCTATTTTTTTTTTTTAATAAACCGTAAGCATCGGTGATTTCATGTTTGATGCTGTTGCTGAAGAGTGATAAGATTTAGAAAGTAATTTCTGAATTGATTGGTGCCTGTTTGTGAGTTGAAATTTCATATAGGCTTATCAAAGCTGTAAAGCTAAATTTATGTGATTCTATTTTTCATTTCTTTCTTTTTTTCCTTCTTCTTCAGGAATATGTCTGTTTAGTCATACTTCATCTTGTTGCTTTTCTGCTTTAGGTTGCAGAGGTAGATTTCTTGACATGAAAAAGATGAAGTCTGGAACGTTATTGCTCTTTCTTCTGGGTTTAAATTTGGTCACTTTGACAGTGGTGAAGAAGCTTTCTCTGTTCTCTCTATAGTATACTGCAAAAGTGTCCCTGTTTCATAAAATTCCAATTTTAGCCCCAAAGTACCAACTTTCTCGGTTGTGTTCCTTGAAGTTTAAATTTTTTGCAAAACTGTTCCTTTTTAACATATTAGTGAAATTATAGGTCGGAACCCTTCACATACATTTCCGAAATCATTGGTAATTTATGTGTCATACAACGCATATATTGTTTGGAATGGTTCAAATGTGTATTCAACTATATAAAACGTAGTTTTTACCTATAATTTCACCAATATGTTAAAAGAGAACAAGTTTGCAAAAAATTTAGACTTGAAGGAACATTACTGAGAAAATTGATACTTTGGGACAAAGTGAAATTTTGTGGAACTTTGAGGGATACTTTTGCAGTTTACCCTTTTTGATTTTTCGTGTGGCTATATTTGCTTTCTTCTTTTTTTTCTTTATCGGTGCAGATTGCTGTCGGTCCACCAACTTGCCCTGCTGATGTTGGTAGCAAATGCACTGATTCAGGTGAATGGGAAGGGGAATTCTTTCCTGGGATTCCCAAGATTAAGTATGAGGTGAGAAAGTTAATTTCCTATTTGCCTTTAAAAATATTGAAAAATGATACATAAGTTAGATTTTACAATGCAACTGGTTTATCTAGGGGTCTCACATCACCTAATGTGGTATTTAAATATTTCAATAATATTTTACGGCATAGCAAGTTATGCGAGATATACCAAACGAATGTAATGATACCACATCATTTGAGAAACTCTTTGAGACTAATTATATGAGACCCCTAGAATTACCCTTTATGTATTCTTACATGTTATTTCTTTTGTATGGTTAGGGACCTTCTACCAAAAATCACCTTGCATTTAAATGGTATAATGCCAATGAAGAGATTCTTGGGAAGAAAATGAAGGTTTGTTTTGTATTTTTGTTCTTCGGTTTCTCTATATTATTATTTAATTAACTTTTTAAGAGATTATGTATGTAATGTGATCAATATTCTCATTTTTCACCTTAGGATTGGATGCGATTCAGTGTTGCATTTTGGCACACATTTCGCGGGACAGGAGGTGATCCATTTGGTTCAGCTACAAAAATGTGGCCATGGGAAGACGGCACTAATTCCCTGGCTATGGCCAAGAGGAGGAGTACGTTATATATATTTTATTTAATCCACTATCAAATTTTAATTTTGATTTTGGTCAGGTTGAAATTTAGTATTTCCATCGGATAATTGATGATACAGTGAGAGCAAACTTTGAGTTTTTGGACAAGCTTGGAGTAGACAGGTGGTGCTTCCACGATAGGGACATTGCTCCAGATGGTAAAACATTGGAGGTATGTAGACTTGAAGTCATATTGTGTTTATCACCTCTCTATTATTGTTTAGACTTCATACCTAATGCTATTGAGCAATAATGAAGAGTTAAGATAACTGAGTTGCTTATGTGTGAATTCCTAGAAACGCAATTTAGTAGAATGTCTTAGTTTTTAACTCCCTTCCTACTTGCCCATTTGCTGTTTGTCTAATTATTTTATTATATTCGTTACCTTGAAGTGATGAAGGGTACTTAAACAATTTTCTTTTCGGAAAGTGTGATCCTATAAACTGAAATTAAAGTATTATATTTGTCACAGGAATCCAATGCAAATCTGGATGAAGTGGTAGCTCTTGCCAAAGAGCTTCAGGTAATTCAACTAATGAAGCTATATGATATGTTGTAGTATTTTTTTCATCATATTACATATTATGTGTCTTCATGCTCATTAGAGAATAATTAGCTTTCACACTCTTTTGTAATTTAAATGTTTATAGTATATTAATTTGTAAATAGGTACCTCGATCAAACACTTGTGTGCTTTTAATTACTACAGCCGTCTAAGGGTTCTTCTCATAGTTTTCAATTTAATGTGGCTTCTAGGGCACCAATATTCGTCCTCTTTGGGGCACCGCTCAGTTGTTCTTGCATCCCCGCTACATGCATGGCGCTGCTACTAGGTATTTCATGTTTTTTATAGCCTTATTCAGCAATCTTTTCATTTTCTAACTATATGACCTTGTTGTTTTGCGGAGCTAAAATTACAGCCCTGAATTAGGTGTATATGCATATGGGGCAGCTCAGGTTAAGAAAGCTATGGAGGTTGGTTGATTGTGCATGAGTTATTGAAATACAAATGTTCTTTTACGTACAGAACTTTACATGTGATAGAACTTTACATCTATAATATCACTTATTGAATGAAAGGGTGCCTATTTGCATATATTTACAGGTAACACATTATCTAGGGGGAGAAAATTATGTTTTCTGGGGTGGTCGGGAGGGTTATCAGTCTCTCTTGAACACAGATATGGAAAGAGAGCTTAATCATATGGTAAAATCACTTATCCTACTTTCAGTTTTCAGTATCTTCTGTTTGCTTAAAATATTATGATTTTTCACGATACTAATTGTTTAAAAAAGAATTGGCCATTCAGAACCACTAATAACAATCTTCATTGTTTATTTTTTCAAAACTGTTTAGCAATTTTTTTGTTCACCTTCTCTAGTTGGTTAATCTCCGAGGTTCCTTTTTATCCTTCCATAATTATATTAAGCTAAGGTTTGTTTGTTGTAGGCAAGGTTTTTTGAAGCTGCTGTTGCCTACAAGAAAAAAATTGGATTCAATGGTATATTTTTTCGTCAGCTATTTAATACTATAATAGAGTAATTGATAGAATTTTACTAGAGAAGTGGTTATAGCTAATAACTGAAATAAAATCTTATCATACAATTGGACCAAAAGCCAGTAATTTATTCTTTTGATAGGATTGAGTACTTTGTGTAAGCCCTTTTTTATTAATTATTGTATATCATCTAAATCTCTTTACCAAAACTTTAGATATAACTCAATTCTTGTTACTATTGCTCTTTCCAGGGACACTTCTTATCGAACCCAAGCCCCAAGAACCTACCAAGCACCAGTATGCTTTTAATCTAGTCTTTCAGTATGTCAATATGCTTTATGATTTCTCTCTCTTTACATATATTGATAATGCCAGATATGATTGGGATGCTGCAACATCAGCCAATTTCTTGCGCAAATATGGCCTTATTGGTGATTGCCTTAATCCTTCTACTATTCTTGCACTTTTAAGTTCCTCTGTTACCTTTTTTCCAACTTACATATTGATTTCTTTTCAAAGTGAGGATTAGGCTATGTTAACTGCCTTTCCAGTTACCAATTTTCTTTTTAAATATGTTTTGTCTTTTATTTGACTTGTACATTACTTTAATAATGCATCTACTATTTAATTTAGTAATGTATTATTTACCATAATTTTTTCCCAATAAGATGTTTGTACATATCAGTTGATTTTCATATGTGCTGGGTTATTGAGTTTTTGTCTGTCCTCTCTTTTGGGAGTTGTACCTCTCAATTAAAATCTAAAGTCAGGTAAATATGGTGTTGACTAAGCTTGCTGTCCTGTTTACTTTAAGGCCAAATATACATACACGCCCGCCCGCCCGCCCGCCCGCCCGCACCCACACCCACACCCACACCCACACGTTTATATATATATATATATTTATTTATATGTGACAGAATTATTAAAATATTTGAATAAATTAATTTTGTGTGCCATTTCATTCCTTTACCTTATTAAGAACATAAAAAATACTAATGGAAGGTTGATATTTTCAGAATATGAAGGAAATATTAAACTACACACTTATTTTACTTCACCCTCTTGGCTTGGTTTTTAATAGCATTTTCTATCCTGGTTTGCTAACCAGCCTATTAGCAACTTTGACGAGTTGTGTTTTTAAAACATGAAAAAGACGTACAATTATTTGCTAATTGGTGAACTAATTTTTAACCATATTGTTGGTCTTTGTTCTGCAGGAGACTTTAAACTAAATATTGAGTGCAATCACGCCACCCTTTCAGGACACAGGTTTGTGGTGTTGCCTTTCAATTTCATTCTCTCACATGAAAAGGTCTCGAGCTTTAAAATATTTTTAAAAAATCTGGAAGGATAGGTCAAAGGTTTTGAGTAATCTGAGCACAAATGTCTTTTTTATCAATTGTGGAACTGAATGATATCTTCCATTAGAAAAGTTCAACTCACTAAGATTACATAACTTGAAGTCATGTTTTTTCTTGGAGATCCAAGAAGAATTTTATCTATGAGGTCATGTTTGTCCGTTTATAATGATATATCTGAACCTTAAAAGATTTTAATTTAATACTTTAATGAGAATAATTTTACAGTTAAGTAGACTGGAGTTGTTTGTTTTGTATGTTGGTATGAAATTTATATTTGAAACGCTGTGTTGGGTAGATTTTCGAATATCTAAACTTACAGTTGAATTTGAACTTGAATGAGGATGCATTGGTTAAATGCAAAACATTGGATAAACATTGAAGATGTAGATTCCAATTCAGACGTACATTAAACAAACATTACTAATACAAAATTCTACACCTACTGATTAGCAGTGAACAATGTGTGTGTGTGTGTATATATAATATATATAGGGAAAAGGAAATATATGGCTTGCCACCAAGATTAGCTATAGATCAGGCCCAAAATGACGTAGTATTTGGTTATAAAATAGTGAAATGGTTGCAATGCCATTAAATAAAAAAGATGAATGTCTCTATAGCCAAGCTTGGGTATGGAAAGCCACATCCTCCTTTTCCCCACATATACGTAGTATCATTAATGAATGTCTCTATAGCCAAGCCTGGGTATGGAAAGCCACATCCTCCTTTTCCCCACATATACGTTTGTTATCCCCTATTAGTTTAGCAAAAAGTTGGTGTTGAGTTGAGTATATACGTGTTTGCTATGTAGCTGCCATCATGAGCTCGAAACTGCAAGAATAAATGGTTTGCTGGGAAATATTGATGCTAACACTGGCGACCCTCAGATTGGTATGTTTTTACTATGACAGATCTACTTTTTCTAGAGAGCCTTTTTAAGCTGCAATTACAACTTGATAATGTGACATCAGCTTTGAACTTTTAAATAAGAACTTTTGTCAAAATCATAGGTTGGGATACAGATCAGTTTCTGATGGATATAGGAGAAGCTACAATGGTGATGCTCAGCGTTATCAGAAATGTATGTGCAGTATTTGGTATACCTTTAATCTATCAGAGAAACATTTGAAAGCTTGCAATCGCAATTACGTTGGACACTTGGATTTGATTAATTGGTCCTACTGCCTATTTTTCTTTCTGTTACAGGGAGGATTGGCGCCAGGAGGATTCAATTTTGATGCCAAATTGTGAGTTACTTTCATGGTTGTTCTGTATCCGACTCGCGTCACTTGCACACAATGTCAGCGACTAGTTATATTTATAGGGAAAAAAATGTTAGATTATTAGATTTCTATTAGTGTGTGTATATAGTTCAGATATTTTGTTAGAATTTTAAGGAATATGAATATTAATCAAAAGAGAAGACTGCTAAAGATATATTTATTTAGTATATTGTGCTGATTGAACATGGCCTAAATATAACCTTTTGTAAATATGTATTAGATACCTGATACAGTTTAATTATTAGGAAACAGGGTAATTTTTATCGAGATTGAAAATATAGTTTATAAATCCTAGTAGTTATATAGTTTTTAATTAGAAGGGAAAGACGATCCAAATATGTGATCAAACAAGTTTGTGACCAACCAAAATTGTATCTTTAATAGTTATATGTTGATAGTTGATGACACAAGGTTACACAAGCTGAAGTTTGTTTCAACAATTGGAATTACCTCTGTTTCTTGTTGACTGTAAACCATTACTTTATCTATTGTGTAAAATGTGTACCGCATTTTTCTTTTCATATTAGTCTGAAGTGATACATAAATTGTTTTTTTCGTTTTTGGACTTAATATTGAAGTGAAATGTGCATGAATATCATTTATTTAAGAATATGAAATTTTAGTTCTAAGAAGCTGGGTATAGGTTAAGAGATCCCGTTGCATTTAAATTTAGCTTCAGTTAATGTCAATGCTTGCTTTTGTTAGTACCTATGAAAAATGTGGCTCGGAGATGACTGTACTACTGACATTTGGATTATATGATTAGGCGAAGGGAGAGCACAGATGTTGAGGACTTGTTTATAGCTCATATTGCGGGTATGGATACTCTGGCCCGCGGTCTCCGAAATGTTGCCAAGATGATTGAGGTGATTTTTCTCACTCTTCATTTCTGTGTTTCTATGTTGTTATGAGAAACTAACTGAATTTCCTTGCATCTGAAAAGGATGGCTCTTTGGCTGAGCTTGTTCGGAAGAGGTATCAGACCTTTGACACTGAAATTGGGGCTCAAGTAGAGGTTTGTTGCTTTTAGTACAGTTTCTCTCTTTTTTCTCTTTTCTTGATTTAATATATATATATGTATATATCATGTGTCTTAGATACACACAACCTCGTGTGTGTCCAACACCTAATACGACGTAGTTTTGATATATATATATATATATATACACACACACATACATACAGACACACACACACGCCCACACGCCCACACCCACCCCTTCTGTGTAATGCGGAGTTCTCATTCATCCATCCTTTTTTTTTTCTCTGTTCTGTTCCACAGGCTGGAAAGGCTGATTTCGACTTGCTTGAGAAGGCAGCCATGGAGTGGGGAGAACCCAAAGTTCCTTCTGCTAAGCAGGTATTAGAATCTTCAAGTTTATGTGGTTTGAGTGTTCCTTGAAAAGTATTAACAGGTATTATATCATTTATCAACCACTATAAAAGGCGTTTGATGTTAATTTTTGCAGGAACTAGCGGAGATGATTTTCCAATCTGCTCTGTAGAGAACAGAATTTTGGTTGTGATCTGCATCTCTCTTAGTATCGTAGTAATAACATAGTATGATACTTTGCTATCAACATAAGGAGCAGCTGGGTTGCACCCAGTGTCTAAATTGAGCTTAGTTTTCTCATCTTGGTAAATATTGAATGTAGCCAGTTATCAGTGTTATTCACTTGATGATCAAAAGAAAAGCTCAGATACAGATCATTAATTTTCATCGTCACAATTGTCTATCTATCTATCCACATCTATCTATCTATGAACAGTCTCAGTATGCTTGGGTTGAATGGACTGGCCACTCTTGGATGTTGCACTTTGGGTCAGGTTTAACCATTTACATTTCCAGTTATGTTTTGTAAGGAATAAAATCATAAGCTCATCTTGTTAGGCAGTTTTGGAATTTGGAAAATAGGGAGGGAGAAGAAATTTAAATAAAAATATAGAAAAAACTATATGTGTCGGTATTTGGGTCCCAGGATTTGGCCATCTAACTCCCTGAACCGTAAGACCAGTTGTAGGAGTACCAACAAGTTTATGGGATATAGCTTTGCCCACGGAAGAAAATAAACAATGAAATGCCATATCTTAAACACTTGTGTAAACCGTGTACCTGAATTTCCAAATTAAAATATATTTTATTACAATGTAATCATTGCATTTGATCATGGACACAAGTTGCTCAAAAATACATATCTTGCTTAGGCATTGGGGAATTAAAATGAAACGAGTATTTGTTCGGAATGGAGTTAAGAAATAGAACCATCTGATTCAATAGAGGTTCAAGGTGAGATGCCCACCATAGAGTGGAAATTAGTCCTTACTAATTCTATGGCAAATACTTTCAACACAAATTTTACTCCATACACTGCTATGGCTCTAGCATAACCTTATAGCTTTTGTTTTTGTTAAGTAATTTTAACACGGTATTTTTAACTTAAAATGCTGGAAAGGGCAAAAAAGATGTTTTGGAGGAAAAACTATTAAAGTGATAGTTATGAGTCCAGAACAGACAATTTTGCTTTAAACAGAAATTAAACAAAACATTAGTATGATATATCCCGGAAAAGAGAATCTACATCACTGTCAGGAATCTGTAAAACCTACAAGGTGGAGAAAGGTGGGGAACCTTCGAAAAGGTAGTAGTACTCAATAAAATATGAGAAAAAATGAGCATGTAGCAAGAGGAGCCAGGTCCATATCATATTTGTCATTGTATCAGCAGTCTGCTCAAAATATCAGTAAGATCAGAACATACAACTTCTGGCATGAATAAAATTTCTTTAAATCCCATGACAAGCCATAGTCACACCATTCTCACAGCAGGAGTCGTTTATAGAGCAGCAAACTATTGTTTCTTCAAAAAAAATTAGCCACCTCCAGACTTAAGTGTGTTACTCAACCTGTATATATGTATTGGAAGAAAAGAAGAGGACTTATTCTCCAAAGAGTTTATGTAAACAGCAATCTAACATTCAAGACAACAGTATAAATAGCATTGTATCTTATGGGTTTAAATTTGTGATTAAATTGGAAAAAACTTGAAACAATAGATTTTGATAAAATAACATTATCAAATGCAATAAAATGAACAGCCAAGTGGTTCTTCAATCAATTGACAAGGGTGATTGCATGAGCTTAATATAATTTTATGTTTATTTTTTTTATTTTTTTTTTGGGGTGGGGGGAGCGGGGAGGAGAGGGGTTCCAAATTGGAACTGGAATAGATCTATCAAACTCACAAAATACAACATAAATTGTGATGCTATTTTTAAGGAGCACTGTTAAGAAGAGCCACATCCAAGGATAAATCATAATGTAAGCAGTGTTAAAACCTCTCTAAATAAGCTTTAAAGAAAGACCCCCCCAAAAAAAATGATTCCAATCGATAACAAAATGCACTTCCAAATTGAAACAGGAATAGGTCTATCAAACTCATAAAATGTAAAATAAATTCTGACCCTACTGTAGTACTGTTAAAGGAGCACTACTAAGAAGAGCCGCATCCAAGGAGAACCCATATCTGATGTAAGTAGCGTTTAAAAGTACTACTCCCTCCATTCCAAAATATAGGATAAGTTTTGACTTTCAAAGTCAATTTAAGAAATTTTCAAATTCAAAATTGATGTAATTCATTTGACTTTCAAAATCAATAAAATTTTTAATTAGTGAAAATAGTTAGATAGTTTACAATTTTCATAATTGTATTGTCTAATAGTAAATTAATTAATGTCAATTTTAAAATTTAAAATATATCTCAAACTGACTTCAAAAAGTCATTAATAATCCTATTTTATGGAACAGGGGGAGTACAATTCTCTTTGTACTAATGCCTGGGAACAATCTGAATAATCAACAATGCTTTGCCAATAATTAAGCTTACCAGTCCAAGCCTTCAAATAGTCCTTCTCCTTTTATGGCAGAAGTTTTAAAAATAGCCCATTGGCGATTTTTTATCTTGTGCAACTCTAAGGCTTCGGTAACTGCAGCATCATCAAGTGCACCAGGAAGATCCTATAATCCAGAAAATCCAATATTTAAGAGAAGGGTAATTAGTTTGAATGTTCTAAGACATGAAGTTGAAACAAAGACATTCACAATGTTCTGGCCAACTTCTCCAAGACAGGTATGATTTTGATATTGATGTGTAAAATACAATGAATCGAAATCAGATCAGTAACATTAACCTGCTTGTTTGCAAAAATAAGAACGACAGCACCTCTTAATTCTTCCTCCTGACAAGAAAGCACAAAGAATATATATATATTTCAAATTCATAACAGAAATTTAAGGTTAATGTAGTACATTTCTTTTTAGATAAAATCAAGTACAGGTCAAATAACCAAACAAGGAATTACAATTTGAAAAAATACGACGAAAATTTTACTTATTTTATTTATTTTACTATGAAGACTAGTAGGTAGGATTTGACCACATGATCTCCCTTATAATGGGGGACAAAAGGAGTTAGCATTTAGTAACATAAAAAAATCATATTTTTCTTAAATTTTTAAACTTAGTTGAGAAAAATGAGGGGGCTGTTAAGCGAAATAGTCTATGTACAGAGTTATGCTACTGAATCTCAATTCTCAACCTACCATTACCATATATAAATTCAGGTTATAACCTATCAAATATTTTGGAAAAAGAAAACCTAAAAAAAATCAGGAAGAAAATATTCGACTTTCAACAACACATCTCATTAACAACACAACACTAAAAATTTACTATTACACTCAAAACATTCATGGTGTGGCTTAACTGCCTAACACTGCACCATAACACACCTCAACCAAAAAAAAAAAAACATATGTATTAAGAAAAGACGATAAAATGGGCATACTAAGCTGCTGTAAATTGAAATAAGAATCAAGAGTCACAATTGTTTCTAGTGAATTAATTAAATCAAGCAAAAATAAACCAGTTATAAGAGTACCTCCAGGATTGCATGAAACTCCTCCTTAGCAATTACCAGTCTATCAGTGTCACTTGAATCCACAACATAGATTATGGCTTGAGTATTTGGAAAATAGCATCTCCAATATGGCCTGGAGGAACCAACATTTCAGTTAATCAACTTAAATCATTCTCAGATGCCCCGAGAGGCATCCTCAATTGACGCAACCTAATTACTTCAGAGGCCATATATACAATTGCAAAGAAGCAGATCAGGGTTACACACGGAAAGTTCAATTGACACAGAATTAAAGAAAATCCTATAAAGTCCTACTATGCAAGTCATAATTATCAATGAAACACAAAAAACAGCAAGTAAATCTTGGATACATACTCCCTCCCATGTTGATAGCACCAAGGAAAATAACTCATAAGAAGAGTCCTTAAAATATAGAATACATATGTTCAGCCAAGTTCAAGTCATCCAACTAGTCTGTATAAACAACTCTTGATTTGCATTCCCTTCACTACTAATGATAGCATACATGCCAATGTAACAATGTTAGATAAAATGTAGCCTGCAAGCCAAGTCTTACTATGAAATGAAAAGTTATGACATATTTACACCCAGTGGCAGTTTGAATTGGGAGTAGATGGCCAAATAACATAAAAGTTAACTGACGAAGATGTCACAATAAAATTTAGTGTTGCTGACCGTAGTTGGAGATTTTTTCCCATTACTAATTTACTATAATTTAATGATTCCCAACCCCATTCTACTGAAAAGACTCTTTACCATTTCTTTTATTTTCTTTTCTTCTTTTGATTAGTAAAGGCTTTTTGAAATCCAACCTAGCATATAAAATTAAGACCTAGTATAGAACACATTATATGCTCTTTGAAAAACTATCATATAGGAGTGCGATACCAAAAAACCACTTCACAGACTGAAGGAGCAGATGCATTTCTACTTTAAGATAAAAAATTGCCATCACCTTACCAGAGATATAGAGGACAAAGATTATGAAACATCAAACATGATCTAGATATAGCTTCTGGAATTTAGAGTCTAACAGCCACAGAACTATAAAAAGACTTCAGAATTTTAAATAACCTAAAAATCTCAAAGACTTGACAACACGTGACACAACAAGAAAACTTGATAAAACCGAAGTCCCAAAAATACAACCGCCAGATCTCCATAAAATTGAGACTTGAAATTCAGAACCCTCAATCTATAAACAAGATGAATGTTGACTAAGTTGTCAACTATTCCAATCAAACAAAAGCATCAAACTTAGCAATTTCATCTTTAATGTATGCAATTATCCAGCCTACTCCAGAAATTGGTCTCATGATATCAAATGTCAGCTACCACCAGCTAAAAAGCAGGAAGTACATCGATTATCTCAAGGGGATGTTACTATATTCAATTGAAATTTTAGAGTGCCAATGGACATCTGCAAGATATTTTACAGACAGATTTGCAACACAATATTTATTTTTATTTTTCTTTTCTTGGTAGGTGAGTATTGCCAGAAGGATTCAGAGTGACGCACAAGATATTGAAAACAAGTTAAAATGAAAGAAAAGATGTATCTTTCTTTTTGAATGTTAATCAGAGTCCTCGATAACATATGGATTCCAAAACACTTAACTGTTGAAGATGGTAATAAAGTGTAAACCAATTCAACAAAAACAAACCAAAAAAAGAAAAGAAAAGGAAACTGTAACAGACAATAACAACTGCAAAAAATAAAAATAAAAATAAAAAATAAAAAAAGCATAAGATGGTAGACAAAAATCCTTAAAAAGTAAATCAGACTTGAGATGACAATGCAAGAGAAATAATATAATATTACGGAAAAGTTACCTGATGCTTGTCTGGCCACCTGTATTTAAAAGGGGGAAAAAGAAGAAAAAGATTATCAGAACATCAAATGCAAAAATTTCTTTTCCTGTTGATTAAGCTAGTAACATGACTCTAAATTTCAATTATGAAACAAATATTAAAAAGTAGCCACGTTATAAATAAAAAATTAAGAAAGTCAATATACAATTCTTTTTATAAATCAAACAAATACCCAACTTGTCAACAATCAGAAATGATACTTTTCCCCAAAACCAAAACAACACCAATAAACTACCTGCATTTACCGCACTGCAAGTAAGTCAGATGGCTGCTGAATACGGTACAAGTATATATAGAATTTGACAATCAAAATATATGCTTACATAGAAAAATTAGATTTTGAACGCATAATCACTTTATGACGATCCAAATATGTAATTGATGTAGAAGTTATAAAGACATTGTATGCTTGCTTGGCAAAATTGGTCCCAACTCCCAAGTACCTCAGTCCACGGTAGGATAAGGGATGAATAGCAATTTATAAGGCCTTTTAACTATCCTCATCTATGAATTTGCAGCAACTAGCAATAGAAGATTCTATATTTGACATGCAGTGCTTCAATGTCAAAGAAATAAGACTGAGCATGTGACTTAGTTCAGATTGATCAGATTAGAAATTATTATATTATAAGCTCAACTCTTACACTTAAGTTATAGTTTACCACATAAACAATATTAAGTTTTTCAAGTCAATGGAGTATTTGTAACACAAGTATTTAAATCTATGTTCCCCTGGGGTTATTGTTGGAAATTGCTTGACAAAAGAAGAAGATTTACAAAACAAAAACAGGCTTTCTTATCATCCAATCCTCAAACGTGACATTTGCGTGTGGGAAAGAATAAGTAAAGACTAACTGTATGTAAATATGAAACAGACTTGACCATAAGAGAGAAAACAACTTGGATAAAATACATTAAGTAATGACAGGTTCTCTCGTATGCAAAGGATCCTAATTTCAAGGATGATTTAGTGTTTAATGATGCTAATTTGACATGGCTTGATGTGACATCTGCAGCTAAAGCTGAAGAACAATAAGAAACACAAGACAAAATGCAAGATCAATGGAAATTTAAGATTCTTCAAGTTCACAACTAGGTTTTAAACCAGCAGAAACTGATCCAATGGATACGAAAAGAAGAAAATGGTGGTATCAATCTAGTGATAAAATTCACGAGAATTCCCATGATGATTCTGGGTGACACCTAGAGTAAACCTTAATACTCTAGGATATTGCAGTGTTATATATGATCTTGGGAAAAATAATATAATATGTCTAAAGTAGGTATGAAAATATGATTATAACGAAAATAAGTTACATGATAACTTCCTTTAAGAGCTGCATAATATATGCTTAGAAGTCTTATATACTTGCAACCTTTTTAGACATGAATGATCAATGATGTCAATAACAAGAGTTCAACTTTCTTTTCTCCAATTGTGTTTGTTGCTAGGAATTCAATAGATATTTGTCAAATTTAAAAATTTAAAAATTAGCTCTCATTTTATTTAATGATAGGGCTCTAAAAAATGGGGTTTGTGGAACATTGATTCTGGACATAATTAATACAACCACAAATGTCACATAAGTGTCGAAACCCAAAACCAGATGCCACTGTGTTCAGCCTCCATCTACTGATGCAACAAAACTTTACTAGACTGGCTTACATAAATTTCATGCCAATATTCTTAAACAGATGCACAAATATTTGCATAAGTGAATTTCTCAAATACTAAATACTTTATGGCAAAGATAAATAAGATTAATAAGTATTTATTAACATACCCAGATCCCATACTTGAAACTTGATGTTGTTATATTGCACAGTTTCCACGTTGAATCCAATTGCTGCATGAAAAAACATTATACATGAATCAATCACAAGTCCATCTATACAAAAACAAAACCAATAAAAAGAGCAATTAAAACAGAAGCAATTAATGTCCACTTATATCCATAGAAAGGGACTTGGCAAGACAATGGCTGTCCCTCAACTGATCTCATGTAACAAGTAGCTTCAACTATGATCCATAAATTTTATTTTCATCCCTAAAAAATAAAAGTATATAAACAACGAAAGAGTACCAACTTGGGATTGTTGAGACAACTTCGCCCATCTGAAGCCGATCTGATCAAAAGTGAAAGCGAACTAATTAACTCATCAAAAATCATGAATAAAACCCAGACATAAAAAGGGTAATAATGGAAAATTGAAGAAACATACAGAGAATAGTGGTTTTTCCGGCATTGTCGAGGCCGAGAACGAGGATCCTAGCTTCTTTGTTGCCAAACAGCGAAGAGAACAATTTCGTAAACGCTATACCCATTACTATTACTATTTGCTATAAGAATGAGTCGTAAATTGAATTCAGATCAGATCTGTAGAGAGCAGAACCCTAACCCTGACCCTCTCTGTAAAACCAAAACACCATCAGTGTCTTACAATTCGTGTAATCATACGCATGCATAAAATTGCAAATATAGAGAAAGAAATGGAATTGCGTACCGGAGAAAAGGAGAGGTTCTGCTAACCAAGTTTGATCGCTGAGTTTTGGGGGTTAATTCAAAATATTCACAAGTAATGGGGTGAAACTTCTTGGAAATTTGGGAACACCCAAAAACAGAGTCCGGGCAATGGGAATAATGGAATATGGAGTATTAAAAAGCGTGAAGACGGAGAAACAAATACTACTACTACTAGCACTGGACTTTCAGTTTGTAGTCTGAAATTCCATTATTGTCCGTATGAATTGACACGTTTCTCGTTTGTGGTGGGTCAATAAAACTGTCCTCGGGGTTAATTTTGGTACTACACCTAGAGTATATACATGACAGCTACGGATACATAGACGTGACAATTAAGTATCCCAGTTTGTTCTCCAAAAAAAAAGAAGAGTACCCTAGTATAGATAGATCTATCTATCTATCAACCTTATCTTGGTATCTTCTAATATTATAACGAGAGAGGAAAATGGGGGTTGGGTTATTTCTCGAGTTCATAATTAAAACTCAAATTTTAATAATATTTTTATTTCATTCTCTAAATTAATATTTTAAATATTAGAATTATTTATAAGCAAAATCTTAAAATAAGTGTTTAGTTTAATAATGGTAATATGACTATGAAATTGTGGTGTTATTTAAGTGATTGATATTATCATAATAAAATTAATTTTGTTAGTGTAATGACCGACACCATTTTTATAATTTTTTAACGATATTTAATACTTTAAGCGATACTTAAGTATTAATCTAGGAATATTATTTTAGCACTAACAATATCATCTACCTAAATTTAATAATATTATATTATTTTATGTTATCATCAAAGGAGACTCTTTTTTGAAAAATGAAAGAAATATTTGTTTTAAATTAGTCTCTATATTCTTTTTTTTCTTTTTTCGCTTCAATCGGCCATAATAATCTCCATGACTTATATAATATACTCAACACACAACAATTTTGGGAAAAACTTCCAAAGGTTAACGCTAACTTAATGACTTCCATGTTTAACGAGACGAACACATGAGACTAATAACAATTGATAATTCCATGTTCTTCATCCATGGGAGAAAGCCTCCCTCTCTCTTCATAACACACCCATAAACTCCTTTTTCTCATTAAAACGTATCAGCTTGGACTCCGCATGCATGAGCTAATACCCAAAAAAAAAAACATTAAAATGGTGACTTCAATTTAATTTCTTCCATGGGAGAAAGTAGTATAGTAGTAGTACATCGAAGTTCCTATCTCCTTGAGTTTCCATTATGATTAATATTTATACGCTTATATGGATCTTGCATCTTCTGCACATGATCCATATGCATGGCCCCAAACACCCCATATGCATTACTATTTTCCTCCTCCTCACCATCATCATCTAGTCCCAACAAATCCTCCCCATACTTGACACTTTGAATTCTCATATTCTTCATTCCCTGCTTGTTATTTTCCCCTTCTCCTCCTCCTCCTCCTTTAACTACTTCATACCCTTTAAGCATATCAGCCACTTCCTTCATTTTAGGCCTTTTGTCGGCCTCACTCTGCACGCACTTGGCCGCAACATTAATGGCCTGTTTCAGCTGGTTTTCATCAAAGTTTCCTCTGAGTTTTGGATCAACAAGATCTTTAAACTTCCCTTTTGTAATCAGCGGCTCCGCCCATTCAGTTATTGTCCTTTTTACACCTCCGGGGAGCTTTTCTATTGGTTTTCTTCCAGTGAAGATTTCTAGTAATAGAATCCCAAAACTGTAGACATCACAACTCTCCGAAACCTTTCCCCACATAGCATATTCCGGCGCCAGGTATCCCAAGGTGCCCTTGACCCGAGTAGTCATGTGGCTAACACCTTCTGGGATTAGCTTGGCGAACCCAAAGTCGGCAACCAGTGGTTCAAAATTTGAATCCAAAAGAACATTGCTAGCCTTTACGTCTCGGTGAATGATGTGGGGTGTCACTTCATGGTGCAAGTACCTATATATCAACATTATAATTATATCAAAAAGTTCTAATATATATATATATATATCAGTATTTAAAAATAAAATAAAAAAATAATAAAAACTTACACTAAGCCTTCTGCAGAACCAATGGCAATCTTCATTCTCTTTTTCCAGTCTAATTGAACATCAGTGGCAAATTGGCCATGGAGATGAGACAGCAAACTGAGATTTGGCATGTAATCATACACAATGAGCCGTTGATCAGCATCCGCACAATATCCCCTTAGCCCCAATAAATTCTTGTGCCTTACCCTGCCTAAAACTTCAACTTCCACCGCAAATTCCATCTCTGCTTTTGAATTCATAGACTTCAACTTCTTTACGGCTATCTGCACCCACAAAATTAACAACAACAAATTGATTATTGATGGCATGCAGCGATAAGGAAATTGATATGAAAAAATATATAGTCATGATATATATGAGGAAATTAATATTATCAAACGATATGATTACCTGAAGACCATCGGAGGTCTTTCCCCAGTAAACGCTTCCGAATCCTCCCTCTCCAAGTTTGTTTTCGTCATTAAAACCATTAGTTGCAGTATGCAACTCTTTGTAGGTAAAAATTCTCCACGGACAATCATTTCCTGAGACCCTACATGCATATATATATATATATAAATCCAGCCCCAAAATTTCCTTTAAGACAATTAATTTTCAGGGATACGGGCTATACTATATCTACAGATATAATATTAATTAAGCTAGCAAATTCGAGCGAGCATAAAAGGAAATTAATATAAAATTCACATACGTACCCTTCATCAACCTTCTCATCACCGCAGCAACTCAGGGAAGACCCCATCTCCCTATGGGTTTCAAATCTCAGTTAGCTAGGACACTTCAATTACATACCATTCCAAAAGAAGTTAAGGTTCCTCTTAATTTTAAACCTGATTAGTGTCATTTTAGAGATTTCACATGTAACACAGCCGACCTCGGCCTGCTACCATGTATTAAAAAAAATCAATTTGGTATTAATTAATTAAACGAATCTTAATGTTCAAAGTGGGATGATTAAAATATACATGATCGACTGAGCCCAAATGTCAAAATGTGCTGCTATGTAAAATCAAATTTGTTTCTGAATTAAGCATATACGTACTAGTATAAGTTAAGGAACACATTGTGAACAAAAGTATATAATGTTATAAAATACAAATAAATTTGCAAACTCCGCTGTGGCATCGACATTAGGGACACTGTAATTTGTCGAAACCACTTGTGGTATGGTCCGTCATGAACTTCGTCAATACAATATCTCAGTACAAGTAATTGCCACCAAAAGAATATAAACAATGTAGTTACTATAAAAACATTGTTTGGTGTGTGAATTATGTAGAGTGTGTAAGACTGTTAAATGAATATATTTGAAAAGTAAGACTAATCAAATTAGTGACCTTGTGTAACTTTGTATGTTCTTGTTTTTTCATTCTTTTCTATTTTCTGTGCGTGATTGTTGTTTGATTCGATTTTAAAATCTAACTATTTGTTTATTGTGTCATCAAACGTATTTCAATTCAGTTGGTCAAAAGTAGAAAAATGGCAAAAGGAAAATATTTAACTTGATTATTATAATACTATATATCTATATTTCAAAATTAAAGATATAATTTGACTTTTGAGGTCAAAGACTGTGTATTAAACTTCAAAATTAGTATGATTCATAAAAGTTTAGAATGAGATAAATTTTGTGATTAATAGTTTTTGTTATATACTATACAATTATAATAATTGAATCAACTAAAACTAAATAAATTCACATCAATTTGAAGTTTAATATGTCATTATTTGACCTCAAAAGTCAAATTTTATATCTAATTTTAACGGAGGGAATATAAAACTAATCTGGACCAACGTACCTTGTGTTTGATTGGAAAATTATGAAATACCGAACTTAGTTAACTTAAATGAAATTAACTTAAAACAAATATGTCTCAAATACATAACACTTAATTATATGTTACTTTGTCCTACGGCTCCCCAGTTCTTGCAACATATTTCCCTTAAACTCCAGTGATACATTTAGTTTTAGACTAATTCTCCGTTTTAAGTCATCCATATCTCCTTGAACCATACATAGCTATATATATTATAAAAAAAAAATCTTAACATTGATGAGCTCGCAGGGCTCGATGGTCTCCTGAGCAAAACATATAAGAAAAGTAGAGGAATAAGTTGGAGTTGTTGAAAATCCATAATTCCCCTGATCGAAAAGAATTGAATCAGAAAAATGAGAGCCATGATACCAAAATGGTAGCTATAGTTACTAATTAATTGGGAACCCTTGATGAATTAAGCCATTATCCAAAAACTGAAGAGGCCTAAAAACAAGAGGAAAACAATGGAAATTAATTAAAGAGAATGCATAATGCAACAATGGGTTAGCTAGACATGCAACAAAAATGGATAGAGATCGACCATGCATGCAACATAAATAATTAATGATTAAGAATTCATTCAAACTCATAATAAAGATGAAGACAATATATAACCAAACATGAAGAAATTTCGTGATAACAAAACAAATTGTCTTACAAAGAAAATTTCATTCTTATATTAATTCCATATATGTCTCAAGTAATATACGTACAGAAAGACAAATTCTATTAGCATATATATAATATATACTTGCAATTGAATCTCAGCGGTGGATAACTATTTCTATTTTAGAGGATTATTCGTAGCCCTATATTAACCCAATAACCATTTTAACTATACTAGCCCCATGCGACGTAACAACTGACTGCCATAATAGATTGATAAACTTTGAGAGAAGTAATTGCACTTGACTACATAAGTAAAGTTAGCACCAACTTCACCGTATTAAATTTATAATACTTTTTATTACATTAATTATAGAAAATGTTGGACTAACCAATGTAATAAAAAGTTATAAAACTTATAAATGTAATATTTTTTTATAATCAATGTAATAAAAAATTATAGAAGTTACTATAGTAAAATTAATGTTAATTTCACCCTAACCGGATCCCCAATGCAAGGGTAATGGGGGGAGAAAATTTTGAATTTTCTGCTTTTACAAAAGAAAGAGTTTATTTTTTATTTTTTTAATACCTTTTCCCCTTCTGAATCTAGTGTTCGGCCTTCATAACCCATTGATCATTTGGGTTTCGATCAAGAAAATCTTTAGTACAATCACCTAAAGAGACCAGTAATTATAGTTTTTCAATAACCTTAGCCGCTTCTTCGGCCTGGCTTTGCACAACGCTTGGAGCCCAACAAGTGAGTTCGCTCCCTTCAAAAACAATTACACTGTACCAAGCTCCTCTTGGCCCAATGGTAAAAGAACTACTCATAAGGTTTGGGTGCATGAAGTCTTAGATCCATTGTTGTCAAAGGCAAGAATGTTACAATTTCTGCTGAAAAAAAAAAACAAAACAATTACACTGTCCAGCCCAAGATGCATATAATTGAATATTCACGCATCCCACTTGACCCATTCTAATACCATAAACTTTATGGAGACAGACAAAGCTACCGTTTTCAGAGATATATTTTTATTTTTAAAAATTAATTTATAAAATTTTATAATTTCGAGTAACTTTACTAATAAGGAAAAAAAATATTAATATTATATTAATATAAACCACAATTGCAAACTAACTACTCTTCCTATTTTTCGTTTACAAAATTTGTGAATATTGAATATATATATATATATATATATATATATATATATATATAACGTGTATACGATTAAATAATAAGTTGTTAATATTTTAATAGTGTATGATAATTAAATTATAATGACAAACTTAAAAATACTGCCTCGTTTTATATTACTATCACCAATAATAAGTGAACTCTTAACAAAAACTTTTACAACCGAGAATCTCTTTATAGGACAAAGAGAGTTAAATTTTTTACTATTAATTATTAAATTTGCAAATTTATTGATTGTTTTACCATATTGTCCATATCCCCACTCATTATTGTTGTTGTACTAGTAATGATTTTAAAGTGATCCACCATATATCATCCGAGTTTCCAATAAATGAGTTCATATATAATCCTTTCTTGCTAATTGCTTGTGATGTTATAACAGTGTGGACCACTCACTCCAAAAAGAATATTATTCATCATTTGTGTCCAATAAAGAGTTGCATCATGATCTTTGATACTCAAACCGATTACTACTGGCCTAGGTAAAACATAAATCTGTTAATTATGAAAATCAACAAATCAGTGTTTAATTAAAAAAAATTCCTTAATTCAATACTCATTTACCCAAATTAAACTGGATATATAAAAGAGTACAGATGATGAGTTAGTTGATTATATACAGTGAATGTTGATACGGGAAAGACTAATTAATGATGCTACTGCTTTGCTAAAACAAACGTAGCTAGAATATATGGCCAGGCTAGCTATGACTAATTAATGAACTTACTTTCCTCACCTAATCTAATTAGGAATTGATATTTCCATGGTAGTTCTACAAATTCTCTCACGTAAATAATAAATGAGTCTTATACAAATTCTCTCACGTAAATAATAAATGAGTCTTATACTTACACGAGAGAGATCAATTTTTACTTGTGAAAATAACAATAATTCTTTATAATTAATTAAGGATTAGATCACATACACCAGCTTCGGCGAGATTAGATCACATACACCAGCTTCGGCTCGCCGCGTACGGGACGAACACAACCCTTGGATTCGCCCGCGACTGTTGTACGTACAGTACCTGTCCATGTTTATCTATCTGCATTTCCTTCTTTTAGGCCTGATTTTGTGTCTAATCTGACCATTCAATTAATTATTCCAATTTTAAATCTTCCATGCTTTTTCCCCTTGCCTGCCAAATATTGGACGGGGAAATTTAGAGTGAATATTTGAATTGAAGAAACAATTTCACATAATTTAATTCCAATTAATTCAAAACAGTAGTCTACCGTGCTACCTTGTTTCTTTAGCCTCACTCTCCAATATACCTTGTTTGTAATCAAATTACCAAATTCTAATTATAATGAACTTTTTATATTTTAACGAGGAGAAAATATAATATAAAAAAAAACCAAAAAATAATGATAAAGTTGTGAAGAAGAAGAGTTGAATCTTCATTTCCTTCTCAAAAATATATTTACATTTCCGATCTGAAGGAGAAAAAATTCAAGGGGTCTGATCTGTGGTCCCGTGGTTCTCCGTGTTACTTCTTCGTACCTGATCCAGACTCTCATCCTCGACCGTTTCGTCCGATTTCTCCGTCGTTTCCGTGGTACAACTACTGTTACTAGCAAACGACGACGTTCTGCTCGAAATGGGCGTGGCCAAGTAGGTCGGCTTTTCTTGTCCCGCCATGATAACAAGGAATTTTTCTTCAAAAACCGGAGCTGGTTTGAGGTCGCCGGAGGAGTCTCCGGTGCCGGCCTCGAGGTCTCTCTCGGCAGAGCCTTCGCCGCTTTCAAGGTATCCAGAGAGCTTCCAGTAAGAGCAAGCGAGAATCAACAGAGCAAAAGCAATGAGGCCCAACATCGCCGCCAGGCCTCCGAATAAATACGGCACCGGCGAGTGCCACGGCGATTTCTGAACCGTCATCGATAAGGGTGCACTTGCTACGGCCGTCATTTCTTTATGTTATGTGTATAATATGCAGAAGGAGAGAGGGTGAAAGAGGAAGAAAGAGAAATGAAGAGAAGATGAGAAGGAAAAGATGGTGGTAAGTGCGGGAGGTTCAGGTGTTATTTATAGAGAGAGAAAAAGAGAGCGGTTTTGGATTTTAGAGAGAGAAAAAGGGAGGGTTTTTGGTTTTTGGTGGATTTATGTCGTCACAGGCCTGAGAGGTGGGTTCCATTTATAATATATGCTGCCTACGCATCTTTTTATGAAATCTAATCTCGTGTATAGTAAAAACGCACTGGACAGAATTAAAAGGTAAAAAGTAAAAAAAAAAAAAAAAAAAACAAAAAAAAAGGGAAGAAGCATGAGTTCATTTCCGTCGCATAATAATTAAAAGAAAATTTAGAAAGAAGAAGAGAGAGAGAGAAAGAGAGAGAGAGAAAGGAATGAAAAGAAGGATTCTGTGTACTCCACTATACTAGGAATGTGATGTGTTTTCAGAGAGAAATGGAATCGTGGGGCGCTAGCTTTAATTTAAGAGAAATTAGAACAAATTTGAATTTAGAGAAGGTTGTGTCCAAATGGGGTCGACTTAGTTTTGAAAGTGGTTGGACAATAAATACATAATTTAATTTGTGGTTAATGAAGGATTAAGACTTGGGACTTACTACTATGAGATAAGAAAATAGGTAGCTAGATTGATTCAACAGAAAATGTGATCGCAAATTTGAATTGTATGTATAAACACGTGGCCTTGAAAACTGCCTTATGAACCAATTGGAGAGAGACAAATGTTGAATGGTGAGGTTAGTTTGAACAGCAAATGAAAGGTACGTACGTTTTGTAAAAAAGCACAAAGAACCGGAAGCAGTTGCAAGGCTGATGAATAGTGTTTGTTTATTTATGGCGTTGATTTGGAAAAATATATATGTGTGTGTGTGTATATATATATATATATATATATATATATATATATATATATATAACGTGTAGTAGCCGCAAGTTGAATCGTGCTCATCGTCATGCATGCATGCATATACTAGCATCTACCTGCAATTCATTGCTCCATTTGTGTTGGAGAATAACATATAATAAATGCTCTTCATCCATTTTGAGACATACAAGAGTTCCAAGGGAATAAGATATTATGATATTCTATGTATACATATAAATAAAGTTATAAAACATAATTTTCACTTAAATTAATATATATTATTATCAAAATCAAACAAATTTTTAATATTAATTGTTATCTAAAATAACATAATTTCATTTTTTTTCTTTAATGGTTATTACTTTCTTAATATCATATTTACGTACCATCACAAATCCATTATTAAATTCTTAACTAAGATTAAAAATACGATTGAGAACATAAAATTTTATTTTAGACAAGGGTGTAGGTCGCACACTACATGCATATATTCTGATCGGGTAAAATAAATCATGTTTAAAATTTGCATGTGATTAGTAATAAGTTACATTGTAATTTTAATAATATTATAAGACTATATTTTTTTTGTAAAGATTATACTTGAAATTTGATTATTAATCTCAAGTATCTTGTTTGTTTTTAAAAATAGACTTGAGACTATTAATTACGGGATAATAAAATAATTTGAAAGGAGAACTATTTTATACCATGTCCAACTAGGTGTTATAATCTCTATCATTTGGGACTAGAAATTTGTGGACAAAATTAACATTTAACTTTATTTAAAAAGACTAATATATCATATCTTATCTATCTATACATTATTAGTAGTAAGGGTATGATAGTCTAAACGGTAAGTTTTTATCCAATTTTTTAAATAATCTTGAAAAAAACAAACATAACATGAAATTATTTTAAGTTATTTTCTGAATAATCTCATAAAAAATAAACAGGTGACTAAAATTATTTAATCATAAAATTAATAATCTCGAAATTATAATTTTTACAAATAAACATGACCTAAATAATACAAAAAATTTACGCATAATCTTAATTATATACCTTATTTTACTACTCTTTAGTTACCCAAATATTATTGATTATCAAGGGTATCAACTTCGATCACGGACTTGGAATGGATCAATTTCTGATCGTTGGTTTGGAAGATGAGGGGGGTAAAATTAAGGTCCCCGGTCCCACTACTAGTAGTCTGCTACCATTTGCTCTGCTGCTTACACTCTCAATAACGATTTCTGTTGCGACAAGTATACATCATACATACATACATACATACATACATACATACATACACCATTAATTTAATTAACCCAAAATTACTATTAGTATCATCTAGTTGTCTGTCGGAGAAATATTAAAGCAAATGGCTCCCACTTATTTTACATCGTCAGCTTCCACCACCATTAACACCACCACCCGACGTACACGCCAAGGACATATCGGATATTGTCTTTTCCATACGGTACATCCACCATGATATATATCATCATATATATGTCAATGCCATCCCTTTAATTTTACACACACACACATATATATAGTTGATTGAGCAAATCTTTCTCCTTCTTCATTTTTCATTATTATAGTACTATATATTAAATTAAGAACCTATTCCTTAGAAATTTTTTATTTTTATTTAGATACTTATAATTTACAAAGTTAACATCACCAAAAGTTTGAAAACAAATTGTGACCAAATCCCACTTACTATTAGTTTAGCTTATCTGATTAAAGCCATGTTTCATTCGGTAGTGACTTTTCATCTCTTTTGGTTTATTCATGTACGTAGTAGACCGTGTAATTTTATCGACTAATTTTATTCTGCCCACAAACGATAACAACTTTATTTAATCAATAAAGTCATAAATTAAAATACATAGAATTAGTGAAATAAATAAGATGCCGTTGGAATATCATTACACACTTAATTCACAACATGCCTACCAAATAAGGCAGCAGTTGCTAGTATGATGTATATCAATTTGTTTTGCCGTAATTAAATTATTTTTACGAGCACTAATGTTTTGTTGAACTCTTAATTGGGTCATGAAAATGACAGGGTAACTAATTACCTCAAAAGAAGAAAAAGAAAATGACGTGGTGTTGGTATTAAGCTAGGAAAATGACAAAGATATATAATAGGAATTTTAATGATATATTACATCTTAGAACTTTTTTCTATCTTTTCTATTTTTTACAAGCCCCAGTACCTTCTGGGGAATTTCTTTATGAGTTATTTTCCTTGATTTATGTTATAATAGTGATGATCTATTTAATTATGAGATTATTATTATTATTATATATATTTAAAAGTTGTATATATGTATTCAGTTATTAGTCTTGGTGAGTTATTAGCCTTTTTAGGATGCAACTGAATAATCAATTCAGTAGCCAGTGCGATTTAATCATTCGGTAATGACCTGTTTGGGTATTTTTCTAATTGGGCTATCTAGATCAATCGGGATAATAATTGGGCAAATTTATGGAAAGTTACCTTTTCAAGCTTGAATTTCAGTTAAACGTATACTAAAAATAAAATAAAAATATATTTGCAGATCAGCTTAATTGCTAATAATCAGTTTTCAAGTGAATTAGATCATCAAATCTGGCAAGTCCCACTAATTAAGGTTGGTAGGGGGGGGGGGGGTAATAAGGCTTCTTAATTTAGAAAATGACTGTGAGGCATTTGGATTTCTTTGGATCACAAAGAATAAATTAAACCATATATTAAGATATATTATCCATCAAACCAAATCAGTTTACATTAATTATAAAGCTAAATGCAATATCACCGAGAAAGTTTACAAGTGTATTAGCACTGCTTAATTATGTCTAAGTTCGAAGGTGATTAGATTCCATATACAACCAATCTTTGATAGATTCCTTAACTAGAAGAATAATTAATAAGAAAATTAATCTGTTAGCACAACTTTAATTTATCCCCCACTAAGCAAAGTGGCAAAACTTCTAACTTGCTCAAAGCATATAGATTGAACTTAATCCATCGTTATATGGGGAATCTAGCTAACAATTTACAATAAATCTTTATCACGTGTAAAACGAATTAATTCATCAAGAATCGATAGCTAGGTGAATTAATTGGCTGCCTTATTTAGGGTTTCGTGTTAACAGATAATTAGAGTACTGATCCATGTAGGACCAATATTCAATTAGTTAAAGTTCTACATATATATATATATATATACACTAATTTAATTTCATTACAGATGTTCGAATTGGGTCTCTCATATTCAGAATGAATTTAAAATAATCAAATTAAGGGGGAATCCAAATTTAAATTAATTAGGTTAATCTCGTAGATAAGATCAAGGGAATCATCTTTTACTGAAATGTACTCAACACTTCCAATTATGCACGTACTGATATTAAACGTAACTACTGAGTTAAAATATTGTTTTTTAGCTGAAGTGGGATTTCCACGGCCCTGTTTTGTTTTTTTTTGGGTAATTGATTTCCGAGTGGGTTGCCACCATAAGTACTGCTTTTTTGGCTGCTGTCATTTCTCAAACAGCTTTTCTTTGTTTTTATTCATAATTATGTATTTAACAATTGATTTCCTTGAAGTTTAAAGATGAAGATAGGATCATACAATGTTATGATTAGTAATTATTTTACGAAATAAAGTTGTCTTAATAAGTTAATACACCCGTCTTTTTATATATAAAAAGAGTTTTATTTATAAAAAAATATTAATAATTACACTTTTGTTTTTATTTATTCTTAAAAATAATGAGTTGTTAATTGAGTAATAATGACATATATAATAATAAAATTATAACGACAGAGAGAGTGGCATATTAAGTACTTTTTTTTATATTTTATTTTATAATATTTTCTTTTACGAATAAACTCTTTTTGTAAGTCGGTATTGGGTAGAATATAGGAGATATAATGAAACAAGATAGAGAGCGTTTGAGTGGATTTATAAATAATAGTAGTATATGGTTTAATTTGAGGTGGTAGGGCTGGGCTTGTGTGAATAGTATGGTATAGTATTGTATTGTACTTTCACTATCACTATCACTGATTCACATCTAGAAGGCTAAATCATCTAATTATGGAAGTAAAGAAAGCATCCGGATGATGTTGGAATCTAGTGAAACAACAAGTCACTGTTGAATAAAGCAAAGAATAAGGAGAGAGAAAAGGGCAGAGAAGGCAGGAACCCGTATATATATATATATTATTATGTTCCCAAGCTACTAATTAAACCTACGTACCTAGCTAGCTAGCTAGATTACCTCTCTACTCTCTAGACTTTGTTTTGGAACGTCCCAAACATATTCATTTCACTTGGTCATAAAAAGTGACTGTGAACAAACAATTATACTCCTACGTACTCTATTCTACGTACTAGTCAGTGTATACAATAAGGCCTAACTAAATAGGTACTGATGTCAATGCATGACACAGGTTAAGTACACAATTTAAGAGAATATTCTTTTGAACTGTGTATATTTTTTTGATTTTTATATTTACATCAAGTTTAAGAGAATATGTATACAGTTCAAGAGAATATTCTCTTGAACCGTGTGCTTAGTATGTGCCCTAAGGACACATGTTAAGAAATTTTATAAATAAATATATATATATATATGTGTGTGGGGGCGCGCGCATGTCAATTTTATTAGTGCGTGGTTGTTTGAGTAGGTAAACTTAATATGCAACTTTAATTTTTGGATATTATATCGTGGACGATAAGTATTCGTTCATTGAATAGTGATGGCAACAAGTAACTAATCCCACACAAATATACGTAGACAATCGCTGCAAAATGTTGTCATTAAAAACACAACCAACTCTTATAAGTTGTTTGAGTAATTACCTTGACTCACCAGTCACCTCTCTCTCTCTCTCTCTCTATATAGGGTCCTTCTAATGTGTGCCCCAAGGGCACACACTATACATAGAAATCGAGAGAATATTCTCTTGATTACTGTGCATATTCTTTTGATTTCTGCGTTTACATACAGATCAGGGAATATGCACAGAAATCAAGAGAATATTCTCTCGATTCTTGTGTACAGTGTGTGCCTTAGGACACACATTAAAAAAATCCATATATATATATATATATATATATATTATATGAGCACGCACAAACCTGACATAGATATACATATCCAGAAAATTAAAGTTGATCCAATAATTGGTTGAATGAGATTCCAATTTGGAATTGTGGAGTCATGGTGGGCCGGGCAGTGAAAGTGACTCGTCATCACTAACCCATTATTTAAGGTTTTGGTCCTTCGGACGATTAAAAAAAAGTTACTACTAGCTAGTAGCATTACTCTTTACGATAATGAATAGATCGAATTGGACAAAACTACAATATGTGTTTATAATTATATATGATTAATCGCTAGGTAGTTTTGATGACAACATTAATCGTATTATATAAATCAATGGTCACACATACGTATTACGTATGTGAATTATATGAGTTAAAATAAAATTTTTATAAAATTTAAAATAATAAATAAAAAGACATAAAAATTTAATATTAAATAAAATAAAATAATAATATATCTAAAATTATAAAAAAAATAAAATGTGTGACTCAAATATATAAAACTGCTGTCACAAGTCTCACCAAGCCTTTATAATATAAATATAGATATCAATGCTATCTCATATATCTCACATACCTGATTGTGGCACTTCCAGGTTAATTGTACTAGGAGCAGATAGAATATAGATATTGATGCTATCTCATATATCTCACATCTGATTGTGGCACTTTCAGGTTAATTGTACTAAGAGCTCGGAATGATCATTGATCATAAGTCATGTGTCGTCTTTTCTTATTCTTTTTTATTTATTTATTTATTTAAAGAGAGCAGCCAATCCAGCCAATTATTATGGCAGGACTATGTAGTCAGGCTCTAATCCAAGTTGAGAGCACTGAGACTAATTATATATATATATATATATATATATATATATATATATCCGGTTAATTGGTTTGCAGCCAATTTTCACATCATGATGTTGGGGTAGGTACCCCACCAACTATTTAGCTAATCGTGAAAGAGAATGTATATATGTCACCAACATGTATGTCCACTATTATATACATAAGATCCAAATCTTCTCTCTAGCCATGCAATTATGTCTAAAATAGCTAGACTGAGGAGTACTAATTAAACAATATTCTCATCCAGATAAGAATACAAATGCATGTGATGATATTCATTTTCCTTGTACAATTGTTATTTATATAGCCAATGGGATTCTTTATTGAAAAAAATAATAAAACATAAAAAAAGATGGAAAAGAAGATAGAAATTTGTAACCTTTGTGAACAAGTGAAATTGAATTTTGCCATGAATCTTTTTCTTTTCCTTAATTCTTTTCTGGGTAATTGATGGAAAAGTGCATTTCTGGGAAACCACTTTTACCATATCGATGAGCAATAAAAGGTATGAAATGTTAATAATATTTTAAATTTCGTAACAAAATTTAATGGTATATTCCATACATGAATAAAATCACCCTAAAAATCCGGAGAGATTGAAAGAGACATAGGTACTTGCATCGAGAAGCACCTGGTAGAGACATAAACAGTACTCCTTTCGTCTTTTAGTATTATTTTTTAAAAAAAGAAATAATTTTAAATATTAATATTATTTTTATATTAAAATAAAAGAATGTTAGTTATTAAATAGAAAATAGTGAGAGAAAAATAGTTATATTTAATATTTAGAGTAAAATTAGAAATTAAACAATTAATATTTAATTAAAAATTTTAAACAATAAATATTAAGAGACAAAAATACTTTTCTAAAATGACATTTAAAAAGTGAAGGGAGAGTATATTACGGGAGGAGTAAATATGAGGAGGACCAGTTTAGTTTTAGGGGTGACATTACAGCTCAGCTTTCATGTGCATTAAATAGATGCATCTCACTATAAATATGTGAGGAAAAATGATATATATTATGAATATTTAAATTTATTTTTTAATTATCAGTTACGTGAATAAGTATTGTTAGTAAGTTTTTAGATAGATGTGTAATAAGTGAGATCCTCCTATAATTTTTACTATTGATAAGTTTCGTAATTGTAATTCAGTATAAATTTATCACAATACATAATGAGACTCTTTTATAATTATTTTTATGATAATACAAAATGACAAAATATATTCAAAGTTAATATCAAAATTTTACTACTATACCATAACTATTAAACTAACATATATTATATTTGAGAATAAACATGATTTAAAAAAATAATAATAATAAATGAAACTATTTTAATGGAAGGAGGGAGTAGTAGAAAACATTTCGGCTCAATTAATTGGTCAATTAAAAGTAGAACAGACACCAAACAAACTAGATATCTTCTTCATGACCCCCATTCGTCGTTTGGTTGCTGAGAAAAGCCGGCATTTAAATAAAGTTATTTGTAAGTTGAGCGTAAAGAGTCAAAATCTTTCAACCATATATATATATCATTATATTCTCAAACCAGAATATATGGTATACACGTATATAATTAGGCCAACATGTGGGATCATATATTAATCATACAAGTAAATAGTGGATTAGAGACATTATGTCAGTCTGGAGGCAAATATTAATATCAAATATATACTCCTTTCGTTTTTAATTTTAAAATCATTATTATTTTTTGAAAATCAATTTAATATATTTTTAAATTTAAAATTAATAAATCCCTTCCTTGAGATTTCAAGCATCTTCTCTCTTCTATTCAAATACAATTAAGGTTCATCCCTCCGTTCATTTAATTGACCGGAGTTCCGGGCCAGTTTAGGGTTTCCTCAAGTTCGAAATTTAGCCAAACGCGGATAAGAAATATCAAGATATGAGGAATATTCCAGCAATTTGCAATACATCAGTCGCATGCAAAATGAACTAGAAAAGTTGATAGGTTCAGCAGGTGCAGCAGCCTAGTTATATGTGGCCGAAGAGGGGAATATATAGATTCCATATACATCCTATCTAGCTTTGATATATATGGCGACTACTGTACTACACTAGTAACATATTGCTACTTTTCATTTGATGAACCTTCAGATTCGCCCGCATTAAGCATGAATGTAAATTGACCCAATTAACTATGGAGACTCCAACATGGATCGATAACATCAAGATTTACATCAATCCGATAATCTCCGGTTCCAAAATATTCTTGAAATTCTGATCATATTCTACGTACTAGATATAAGCTATATAACTTATGTTTGTCTGCATAAATGAGACGTGATGAAATTATTTTTACTAATTTAATGTCTTACGGACTATTTTATCTCACGATTACTCTTTTAGTTATTTTTATGAACTATTATATTTTATTTATCTTTAAGGTCATTTGATAATAAAATATAATTTCAAGTAGAGACGTGATACGGTATTATATAATCTCATTAAAAAGGAAATCAAATTATCTTGAAAATGATAAAAAAAAAATAATGTAAAGAGTAAATAGAAGAATAATCATGAAATTAAATAGAAACTTAATCATGGAATAAAAACTGCATTAAATTAGTGTAAACAGTCATATTCTATTTACCGTTTTTGCAAACCATATATGAATTAAAAAATACTTTGTATCGAAGTGGAGTTTCCACTACCTTGATGATTATTTGACAGCTTAACTTATTGAACTGGGTTACCACCACCATTTATAACTTTTTTCAGCTGGATGTTCTCTTTTTTCAAGCAGCTTTTCTTTCTTGTTGATCATGAATACTAATTGTGTGTGTGTATATTGTTAAACAATTAAAATATCTAAGCGCTAAAGAAGAGAGACTAAGATCATAATCTTGAGACTAGCTAGCTAATAGCTCATTATTCCGAATAACTGATAATATATGGTGGATAGAGCACTCGAGTGGACTAATTAATGGTTTTGACACACACACACACACACACATATATATATATATATATATATATATATATATATATGAGAATGGTCTATAACAACTATTTATTATGAATACTATTCCAACAACCAGATCTCCAACCGTCCAATATTAAATCTAATGGCTTGGACATGGGCCCGACCACTAGTCCTTCTAGCAACCAGCGTAACTCATACTAGTGGCCGGGGAAACTTTTACTTTCACGCAATTCACAGGATTCAACAAGCAATCGATATTTCACGATCAAGGGTGTAATACTCTTTGTTGTAGCGGTCCTTATATATCGTATTAACGGTCGAAATATGGTCGAAAGAAAAAACCTCTATTTGATAGGGTTTCTTCCTATAACTATGAATTTCATTGGACCCAGAAATGATACATTGAAAGAATTCGTTAGGTCTTCCAATATCAATAGGTTGATTGTTTCACTCTTGTATCTTCCAAAAGGAAAAAAAATATCTGAGAGTTGTTTCCTGAATCCGAAAGAGAGTACTTGGGTTCTCCCAATAACTAAAAATAAAAAGTATAACATGTCTAAATCTAACTGAGGTTTGGGGTGTTGGAGGAACTAGATCGGAAAAAAGAGGGATTCTAGCCAATATAATTGAAAGTATCTTCTGATCAATCCAGAAATCCTTTAGATTCCATTAGTAATGAGGATTTAGAATATCACACATTGATCAATCAAAGAGAGATTCAACAACTAAAAGAAAGATCGATTCTTTGGGATCTTTCCTTTCTTCAAACGAGGGCAATGAGGGAGCTAAAAAGGTTGTCCACTCCTGCACATAACAAGCTGGCAGAGCAAGATCTAAAGGTATGGTCCAAAGCATTCTTTGAGACTCATTCAAAAATTGACAGTGTAAAGAATAACATGTCAGAGTGTTTTAATGCATGGATAATTAAGGCAAGATATATGCCAGTTCTTCAAATGTTAGCTGAAATTCATGATCAAATAATGGTGAGGTTACACCAGAAGAGAGATGCAATGCTAAAGAATGAAGAGTTAATATGCCCAAGGATTAAAAAGAAACTAAATGCAGCAGTTTTAGAATCTACACACTGTAAAGCTCTATAGGATGGACAATCAAAGTTTCACAGGTGAAAGATGAGGAGGAAATAAGAGGGTTTATACGTGTAAAAACCTAGAGCAAGAGAAGTTTATGTGCATTGTATAAGTGTGGGATTTAATAGGAGAATCCCTTGTTTTTCATGCAGTTAGGGAGCCATTCATTCCATCTATTGGAAAACCCTTATTTAGAATATGCTAGCTCAGTTGGTTACACTATGGGATACATATATTAAAGACTTATTGCCATTACCAGTTAGAAGTACTCAAATGGGGAAGACTTTTGGGATTTTACTTGAGTTGTGATATCA
>JAVJAP010000081.1:0-124136 GCA_034770075.1 Aralia elata
GTGTCTGCAGAGGAATGCATGTTAGAAGATGGCGCCTGGGCCTGGGTGGCCAGGAGGGTTGTTCAGTTAGAGGGACCAGTTCGGAGGCCAGGGCAGTGAGGGGGGATCAGAGGGACCACTAGGATATTGCCTTAGACGCCAGCCTACAGGTGGCCCCGGACTGTAGGTAGGGTTAGTCTAAGACCGCTTCTGTTTAGTCAAAGGGTAGGGGGTGGAGCATTTCTCTTCTGGTTAGCAGGCACGGAGGATTCGTCACCGGACATGCAGTGACGTGATATGAATGGTTGCGTTGTCTTTTGGTACAGTCAGTCCACTTTTTGTTATATTTAGGGACGTATTCAATGTTTGTCTTGTTGAAACTTTATATGTGGTATTTATGCTTGGGGTAGCAGTTAAATACCCCCAACTTTTGTGTGGGTTCTTGAGGGATGAAAGGTTTAGGAATTCACCCAGTTTTGTCTCAAGGGGATTGATTGTTGAATTGGGCACACATAGGCGCGCATTTTTAGGAAGTATGCCACTGGTTTTTGTCTTTGTAACGAAACAGTAGTTATTATAAATTTAAATGCAGATATTTCACTTAAATCAAATGTGTTATGATATGATGTCTACTACACTTGGTTGCTGATCTTTTAATGACATTATTGTGTTATATATATAAAACTATAGGTAAAAGTCAGCGGATTTCCCTTATTGCAATCATGCCCGCCAAGAGGAACGACCACGCTAACCGACAGGGTTGAAGATTCAGGAGAGTGAGGGTGGAACTATCAATCTCAATCAAATGAGAATGTTCGCAGAAAATTGCTGCGCAAGTAGAGCCATGCAATCAAGGAACCGCAAACCTTGAGGGACCCTACCTAGCAAGCCGCTGCAGGGGAGCGGGGCTAACTGTGCAATCATCTAGCAAAATTTTAAAGATTTTCAAATTGGAGTTGGACACCACACGAGTTGAAAGGGAACTCTTAACCCAATAGAAGCACAGACCTGGATAGAAGAGTATAGAGAAGGTCTTAGATGGGTCGCACGGTGGCTGGCCGAGGAAACAAAATAGACAAGATTCGCCCACGTTCTCATGCTGCAAGGGCGAGAGCGAACTACTGGTTGGAAGGCCAAGAAGGGCCGAGCAGGTGAGGGAGTCATTCCATGGGAAAGATTTAAAGAATTATTCTTCGAAAATTACTTTCCGGAGAATACACAGCAGGACCTGGAAGTTAAGTTCCTCGAACTGAAACAAGGGAATATGACTGTCACCGAGTACGCGGCAAAGTTCAATGAATTGGCCCGATTTGCCCCACATCAGGTGGACACCGAGGCAGGAAGGCAAGAAGATTTGAATTGGGGCTGAAACCGTGGGTACAGAAGTCAGTTGCGATATTGAAGCTTAAGAACTTCTCGGAACTGTTGGAGAGGGCTATCATTGCGGAAGGGGGCAATGAATCTGTGGCCCGATTCAACCAAGAAAGAAAGAAGAGTCAGGAAGTAGCCAAGGCGGGAAGCAGCGGAGGCAGCAACCCCAATAAGCGCAAATGGAATGAAAGCCAATCGTTCGGGAGCAATAAATCCGGGGGAAACAAATCTGGAGGGGAGGTGAAGAAACCAGGCAAGTGCAATAATTGTGGGAAAAACCACATTGGGGAGTGCATGAAAGGGAAAGAGTGTTTGTTACCGGTGTGGACAACTGGGGCACATGGTTCCCCAGTGTCCGAACAAACAGAAGGTAGGATGCTTCTCTTGTGGATCACCCGACCACCAGATTAAGGACTGCCCGAAGAGGAAGGGCGATGTCGGGAGTGGAAATAGGAGCAACAACAACAGTGGAAACAGCAATCGGTTGAACTACGGGCCACCAGCCAGTCAAGCCAACAGGCCAACAGCCCGCACGTTCAACATGACTGTTCAGGATGCCATGGAATCCAAAGACGTGGTGTCATGTATCATCCCAATCAATGATATAAATGCATATGTGTTATTTGATTCGGGTGCTACTTGCTCTTTTGTTTCCGAAGAATTTGCTTAGTCAGTTAAATTTACCTCGTGAAAAGTTAGAACACCCTATGAACGTAGAAGTAGCAAACAAGGAAATTATCCCCGTAGAATGCATTCATAGGAATTGTAGTGCTGAATTGCGAGGATTTAAGCTCAATGTGGATTTGATACCAATTCGGCTGGGAGAGTTTGATATAATCCTGGGAATGGATTGGCTATCAATTCACGGAGCAGTTATTGAGTGTAAGAAGAAATGTGTACACCTAAAGACTCCTAATAAGTCGAAGGTGGTATTCTATGGCAGTAAGTCACCAAGACAATCTTGTTGTCTTACTATGATGCAAACAAGGAGATTACTCAAGAAAGGTTGCGTGTGTTATTTGGCCCATGTGGTCGACACTCGTCAGGTCGGAGATGAGATGAGTCAAATACCCATCGTGAGGGATTTCGCTGATGTCTTCCCCGATGAACTTCCGGGACTACCGCCGGACAGGGAAACTGAGTTCGTTATCGATTTGGCACCGGGAACCGCACCAATATCGAAGCCGCCGTATCGAATGGCACCTGTAGAGATGAAAGAGTTGATGGTGCAACTGCAGGAACTATTAGATAAAGGTTATATCAGACCAAGCGTTTCCCCGTGGGGAGCGCCAGTTCTGTTTGTAAAGAAGAAAGATGGTTCGATGAGACTTTGTATCGACTATCGGGAGTTGAACAAAGTTACGATTAAGAATAGGTATCCGCTTCCTAGGATTGACGATCTATTTGATCAAATTAAGGGAGCGAAATACTTTTCGAAAATCGACCTAAGGACAGGCTATCATCAGCTGAAGGTGAGGTAGGAAGATATCCCGAAGACTGCATTCAGAACTCGTTACAGGCACTTCGAGTTTCTAGTAATGTCTTTTGGATTGACGAATGCACCAGCAGCATTTATGGATATGATGAACAGAGTATTCAAGCAGTACTTGGACAAGTTCGTAGTCGTATTCATCGATGACATTCTGGTGTATTCAGGGACGGAGGAGGAACATGCTGAACATTTAAAGATTGTGTTGGAAGCTCTCAGGAGGTAGAGATTGTATGCGAAGTTTTCTAAGTGTGAGTTTTGGTTGCAGAGGGTACAGTTTCTGGGTCATGTCATCGACAAGAATGGTGTTTCGGTGGACCCAGTAAAAGTGGAAGCAGTTATCAACTGGGAACAGCCGAAGACGCCGACAGAGATCCGGAGTTTCTTGGGATTAGCAGGATACTATCGGAGATTCATCCAGGATTTTTCAAAGATAGCATCGCCATTGACCAATCTCACCAGGAAAACAATTAAGTCCGTTTGGTCGGAGAAGTGTGAGGAAAGCTTTATGGAGCTGAAGAAGAGACTCAGCCAAGCACCGGTGTTGACCTTACCCGACAACACTGGGGGTTTCGTAGTGTATAGCGATGCGTCACACAAGGGTCTGGGCTGTGTACTGATGCAACACGGCAAGGTCATGGCATACGCATCACGTCAACTGAAAGACTATGAGAAGGATTACCCGACTCATGACTTGGAGTTAGCAGCGGTAGTTTTTGCCTTGAACATTTGGAGGCACTACTTATACGGGGAGAAGTGCGAGATATATATACAGATCACAAAAGTCTGAAAAATATCTTCACTCAAAAGGAGCTGAACATGAGGCAGCGTCGATGGTTAGAATTGATCAAGGACTATGACTGTGAAATTCTGTACCATCCGGGCAAAGCTAATGTAGTGGCTGATGCCTTAAGTAGAAAAGGCAAGGTGAAATTGATGCAGCTGACAGTTCAAGAGGAGTTGATAAGGGACTTTGAACATCTGGAACTGGAGGTTAGGTATCCAATGGAGGCGGACGAAAAAGTGTTCACCGTGACAGTAGGTCCGACTCTACTGGATAAGATACAGGAGGCTCAAGAATTTGATGAAGAATGCATTGACATGAAGAAGCAACTATCGGGGGGAAAAACATTGAAGTACAAGGTTGACAGCACAAGATTGCTGAGATTCGAGGGGAGGATCTGGATACCCTACGTACCAGACTTAAGGGAAGAAATTTTGCAGGAAGCCCATAATACGAGGTTTTCGGTACATCCAGGTAGCACCAAGATGTATCAAGATCTTCGTCAGCATTATTGGTGGCCGCATTTGAAAGGAGAAGTTGCAGAATTCGTCAGCCGATGTTTAACTTGTCAGAGAATCAAGGCAGAACACCAGCGGCCGAGCGGATTATTACAACCCTTAGAGATTCCCGAGTGGAAGTGGGAGCACATCACAATAGATTTTATGGTAGGACTTCCGGCAACACCGAAGGGTCTAGACGCCATCTGGGTGATCGTAGATCGGTTGACCAAGTCTGCCCACTTTCTACCGATCAAGATCAGGTACAAATTGGAACAGTTGGCGAAACTCTACGTGAAGGAGATAGCATCGCGACATGGAGTGCCTGGGTAATCTTATCTATTGTGTCTGACAGAGATCCTGCGCTTCACGTCGAATTTTTTGGAGAAGTCTACAGGAAAGAATGGGAACACAATTAAGAATGAGTACGACATATCATCCTCAGACTGATGGTCAGAGTGAGCGAACAATTCAGACCCTGGAGGATATGCTCCGGGCAGTCGTGATGGACTTAGATGGCAGCTGGGACGATCACTTGCCCCTGGTTAGAGTTCGCTTATAATAACAGTCATCACGCTAGCATTGGTATGCCGCCGTAACGAAGCGTTATATGGAAGGAAGTGTCGAACGCCGTTGTGTTGGGGATGAAGTTGGTGAACGGAGGTTGTTGGGACCAGAATTGGTACATACAAACCGTGGAAATCGTTAAAGTAATAAGACAACGGTTAGTAAGCAGCCCAGGATCGCCAGAAGAAGTATACCGACTTACATCGTCACTGAAGCGAGACTTTGAAGTTGGTAGCTTTGTGTTCTTGAAGGTATCTCCCTGGAAAGGGAAGATCCGTTTTGGGAAGAAGGGCAAATTGAGCCCTAGGTTCATAGGACCTTTCGACAATATTTAAGGAGGGATAGGCGAAGTGAGTGGCGTACGAGGTGGCGTTACTTCCTGAACTTGAGCACATTCACAACGTGTTTCATGTATCGGTGTTTTACGACCATATAAGTCAGACTACACGCAACGTTATTTCCTATGAGCCAATTCAAGTTCGAAAAGGACCTATCATACGAGGGAAATTCCTGTTCAAATATTAGATAGGAAGGAGCAGAAGCTGAGGAATAAGATCTTTTCATTCTGTTAAAGTTCTCTGGAGGAACCACGCGGTGGAAGAAGCTACGTGGGAACTTGAAAGAGAAGATGAGAGCAAAACTATCCGCAATTATTTGAGTAACCTTAGATTGAAATTCGGGAGAACGAAATTTTTATAAGGGGGAGAGGATGTAATGCCCAGGAATTTTTTTTTAAACCTTATACAATTCCTTTTGACAAATGAAATTCATTTTATATAATTTTCGGATTTAATTGGATCCGTGGTAAACATTGATATTTAAATTAAATAATTATATGGTCCAATAAATTTTTCTTGTATTAAAGGGACCCACTGATAGTCCGGATAAATCAATGAGTCAACCCTACGAATTTATTGGCAAGAAAAAAATTGGAGGGATTAATAGGTAATCTCATTTATCGGATTTAAATAATTCGCATGAAGAATTATTGTTGTAATAAATATCATAAATAATTAATTAATTTAATTGTTTAATTTCAATTTAAATAGTTGGAACATAGTGTTAATAATTTTAATAAACAAGTTGGAATATTTTTCTTTATTTCTATTGGGTCGTTCCCTATTTAAATTCGTCCGACCCAACCCCCTTTGTGTTGAGCCCAACCTCCCGCCGGGTTAAATCATGTTGCAAATCGGGTTGGGGGAAAATAAAATCCATCTCTGTGAAACGAATTGGGAGCAGAGATGGGTTCATATCACAGACCATCAATCTAAGTTAGCAAATTCGACCAAGCAGAGGAGGGGTTGGGGAAAGGTAGGGGTCGCCAGGGTTGGCGTGTCGGCGACAGCGTGAGGTGACCAGGCCATGTTGAGGTGGGAATCGAAGCCTACCGACCGACGGCTACTCGAGGTTCAAGGCGGAAGGATATGAGGGAAGGCTTGGGCGATCCGAACGACTGTTGAAGGGACCGGAGGATACTAGCTCCGTGGCGACGTGATTGGTGGAGACACGTGCGCGGGCACGGTTCAAGGGATTGCCGACTAAAACAGCTGGGAAGTGATGGAAAAAACGCCAGTCGTTGCCTCCTTCCTACTGACGGTCAAAGGTGCGATCAATTGGGGTAATACCCAGCAATTGGGTAAACAACCCTCTATAAATTGAACCCCCTGCCCTAAACCAAAGCTGCCGATTCCTCTGTTTGTGAAAAAAAAAATATTTAGAGTGAGGCATAAACAGAGAGAGGGATTGCAGAGAAGGAATGGCTAGCCGTGACATGCCCCAATTTCGTTTCTTATTTTGGGAGGAGAGAAGAATGCGAGAACTGCAGTGGCCGAACAACATCAAGGTATAACAATGGCTCGATGGTTATGCCAAATTTCTGTGATAATTTTGTTGGGTCAATTTCCTTTTCTTTCCCATGTCCGTGCTTGGGCATTTTAGGATTTTTGGTATTGTATTGAATCAAATAGTTCCTCTGTATGGGGAAATTGGATTCTGGATACTCTATTATTATCTGTATTGAATTAAGTTTCGACCTTTCTTGATTTCTTGGTTTATATTATACAGTATATTGGATTGTTTGTGTTTATCCTTCTGTATTCAATTTAATTGCCTTTGGTACTGCTTGGCTTATATTGCTTGGTTGAGACGGTATAAGAACCATAAGGTTCGGCAGCACCATTTTGCCTAGGAACTAAGCCGGTGTCGACCCTTGGTACGCCCACAAGGTGCTCGACGAAATGTCTATAAGAAATTTTGATTTAATTCTTTTCGTTTCCCTGTTGTGCTAAGTAGTAAATCAAGTAAGCTTAACGCATTCGAAGGATTTGCAGGGGATGAATTATTAGTTACTGTGGTACTAATAAATCAAATTTATAAAGTAATTATTTATTTATCAGTAAATAATAAATAAAGATAATAAATATTTAATTATTATTTAATATTAAATAATAATTAAATATAAGTAAAGTTAGTAATTACCAATTATTTATTATAAATAATAAATATTTAACTAGTATTAAGTTAATAATTAAGTAGGAATAAATTTAATAATTGAATTATTTATTATTTACTCTTAAATAATAAATAAAGCTAATAAATATTCGATTATTGTCTAACTACTATTAAATAATAATCGAGTATAAATAAAGTTAATTATTTATTATTTAATAAATAAAGCTAATAAATATTCGATTATTTGTCTAACTACTATTAAATAATAATCGAGTATAAATAAAGTTAATTATTTATTATTTAATAAATAAAGCTAATAAATAATTGATTATTGTTCAACCATCATTTAAATAAGTATGAATAAAGATAATAAATATTTAATTATTATTTTATATTAAATAATAATTAAGTATAAATAAAGTTAATAATTTAATTATTTATTATTTATCCTTAAATAATAAATAAAGCTAATAAATATTTGATTATTGTTTAACTACTATTAAATAATAACCAAGTATGGATAAAATTAATAGATTAATTATTTATCCTTAAATAATAAATAAAGTTAATAAATAGTTGATTATTGCTTAATTACTATTAAATAATAATCAAGTATGAATTAAGTTAATAATTTAATTATTTGTCAATAAGTGATAAATAAAGATAACAAATAGTTAATTATTATTTAATTCATATTAAATAATAATTAAGTATGAATAAGTTAATAAAATAATTATTTATTATTGAGTAATAAATAAAGATATTAAATATTTGATTGTTATTAATGATTTAATGTGAGTAAAGTAAATTATTTATTATTTCTCATTTAATAATAAATAAAGATAATAAGAACTTAGTTCTTATTAACAATTAAGTATGGGTAGAGTGATACATTAATTTTCTAGTTAATGTTAAATAAGGGAAATAATTTCGTAAATTCTCTTGAAAGTGAATAATAGCTAAGTGTGAATGGAAATTAAATAACCTATTTATTTGTTGACACTGTTAGCTAGTAATGCATTAATCAATTTTTATTTAGTTTTGGTAAATAATAAATAGAGATTTAATCAAATAGAATAGTCGTTAAGTTTGGATACTATTATAATGCACTAACAAGATTATTATTTTCTGTAAATAATAACTTGGGTTACTAAATATTGCTAAGTTGAATATCCAATAAGCATGATTAGTTATTGAAATAGTAACTAAAGATCATTAAGTAATTTCTGATTAGCACAATATTGAATAGTAATTTAATGTTAAAAGAGTTAACAAGGAAATGCGAAGTGTTTATTTTGCTAAATAAATAGCATGAGTGAGTATATCGATATACAGTATGCAATGCTAATGGATAAACCGACATTATCAACTGATAGGTTATCCAAGGTCAAGTAATTAAAGCTAAGATTTAATTGTAGCTGAGCAAACAGGCAACTTCCCTAACTTCATTCTTTCAGTATATTGAATGCAAGTTATATCTTACTCAACTTTTACATTGAGCAATATTTCTAAACCTTATGCATTATTTTTAATTCGTGCGAAAGGTATATATTATTGCAAGTTATTCTTTAAGCTTGAATCTTATCTCCAAGCATGTCTTAAGTGGTCTAATTACTTTTAAAATTATTCCACATCTATGTATTCATTGGCATTCGCACTTGTGCATTTGAATTCGTATAATTATTTAAGTTCTGAAATTCATGAACTATTCATGATTAAGTCTGAACCCTTGTCTCGGTCAGGCACGTATTGAAGAATAAAAGTTATCCGAACCAATCAATGGTAAGGATTCTTAGACTGAATGAACACCCCTTTTATTATAAGGGAGTACCCCAGGTACCGTATATAAGGTACAACTAGCGGAATTAAATGTTATGCATACACATAGCGTACGCGAGGCTGATCCCCTCAAGTACTCATTCTGTAGCCAGTAACCAGAGGGTCAACTAGCTATTGACTCCTTTGGAAGTTGTTGTTCAAAGTCTACTTGACTATCAATTGTTCTAAAAGCATTTATTGTCTTGCTTCTGATAATTCTATTTTTGAAATCTCTTTCTATATCCCTTTCATCATGATATATCTTTATTGTTGTACTTTAAAACTTGCTGAGCAAACTCGTTGCTCATCCTTGCTATATCATGACTTCATTGCAGCTAAACCCGAGACGTCAGGGAAGAACAAAGGGAAAGAAAAGATGAAGTAATAGACTTCATGTAGCAGATTTTAAATTTACGTGTAGTTAATTACTGTTAATGTAATTTAAACCCTGACTTTTATTTAGGGTATGGATTTGTGTAAGTGTTTAAGGTTTTTGTATTCTGGGACTAGTAACACCTTTATAATGAACAATGTATGTTTATTATATTCCGCATTTTAGTTACCATATGTTGTTAGAGGTGAATGTTTGTAGTGGATCGTGATGACCGGATCCGGGTATTTGGAGACCCGAATTTGGGGGCGTCACAGGTTGGTATCAGAGCTGTAGGTTAGAAACTTTAGGATCGCGAAACCTAGGTTATAACCTTCATAGTAAACTCGTATTGAGTATTAGGAGATAAATTGAGGAGATTTATTATATGTGGTTTTAATGAATTGGGGAATTCATCGAGTCGAGTAGTACCCAATGAAATATAATTTCATTTCTTTAATGAATATATTTTATTGCTGTACTAATGTTGATTTTCGGTGTGATTGTAGGATGACTAACATAGGAGGGACCAGTAGAGTCCAGGAGGAGGAGGTATTCACAAATATACCTGTGGTTACCGAGTAGTTAGTGGGCTATGCACCTGTTGCCCCAGGAGTACCACAGGATGAGTCCGAGCCGGAGGAGGACTATCAGAGGGAGCTACTAGAGCCGGTTATAGGTGGAGTCATGAGGTCCGGTAGTCAGGACCCAGATGCTGAGGAGGAGGACCCCGAGACCGAGGGAGAGGAGCCACCTGTTTATGTTGATGGCATGGGGTCCACTGCTGACGATATCATTGAGGGACTGACCAGTAGGAGCGAGGAGCTGGAGGCTCGGATAGCTCATCTGGAGGAGCAGAATCAGACCCACCAGATCAGAGAGGACCAGTATAGAGACCTGGCCTATCAGCTCAAGCATGACTTGGGAGTGGTGAAGGTGCAGCTGCAGGGATACGAGTCCTCAGCGCAGCAGATCGGACCACTGCTACATCAGCTTGTGGCCCGGAACGCTGAGCTGAGAGAGAGGCTGGAGCAGAAGGATCTGCAGATCGCCCACCTGAAGGTGAAGCAGGAGGCCATGAGGTTTGAGGCTGGGCTGGAGGTGTCTGCGAGGATGCATGTTAGAGAGGCCTGGGCCAGGGAGGCCAGGAGGGTTGATCAGTTAGAGGACCAGTTGGAGGCCAGGGCAGTGAGGATAGAGACCCTAGGATATGCCTTAGACGCAGCCTACAGGAGGCCCCGGACTGAGGTAGGGTAGTCTAGCCGCTCTGTTCGTCACAGGGTCGGGGGTGGAGCATTCTCTTCTGGTTAGCAGGCACGGATTCGTCACGACATGCAGTGACGTGATATGATGGTTGCGTTGTCTTTTGGTACAGTCAGTCCACTTTTTGTTATATTAGGGACGTATTCATGTTTGTCTTGTGAAACTTTATATTTGTATTTATGCTTGGGGTAGCAGTTAAACCCCAACTTTTGTGGTCTTGAGGGATGAAAGGTTAGGATTCCCCAGTTTTGTCTCAAGGGGAATGATTGATAGGGCACACAGTGGCGCATTTATAGAAGTATGCCACAGGTTTAGTCTTTGTAACAAACAGTGGTATATAAATATAAATGCAGATATTTCACTTAAATCAAATGTGTTTGATAGATGTCTCTACCCTTGGTTGCTGATTTTTAATGACATATTGTGTAAAATATAAAACTATAGGTAAAAGTCAGCGGATTTCCCTTATTCAATCATGCCGCCAAGAGGACGACCACGTAACCGACAGGTTGAAGAGTCAGAGAGTGAGGTTGGAAATCAATCCAATCCAATGAGAATGTTCGCAGAAATGCTGGCAGAAGCCATGCAATCAAGACCGCCACCTAGAGGGACCCAACCAGCAGCCGAGCCAGTGCATCATCTAGCAAATTTTAAAGATTTCAAATTGGTTAGACCACCCGAGTTTAAGGGAACTCTTAACCCAATAGAAGCACAGACCTGGATAGAAGAGATAGAGAAGGTCTTAGAGGTTGCACGGGTGGCCGAGGAACAAAAGACAAGATTCGCCACGTTCATGCTGAAGGGCGAGGCGAACTACTGGTGGAAGGCCAATAAGGGCCGAGCAGGTGAGGGAGTCATTCCATGGGAAAGATTTAAAGAATTGTTCTTCGAAAATTACTTTCCGGAGAATACACAGCAGGACCTGGAAGTTAAGTTCCTCGAACTGAAATAAGGGAATATGACTGTCGCCGAGTACGCGGCAAAGTTCAATGAATTGGCCCGATTTGCCCCACATCAGGTGGACACCGAGGCCAGGAAGGCAAGAAGATTTGAATTGGGGCTGAAACCGTGGGTACAGAAGTCAGTTGCGATATTGAAGCTTAAGAACTTCTCGGAACTGTTGGAGAGGGCTATCATTGCGGAAGGGGGCAATGAATCTGTGGCCCGATTCAACCAAGAAAGAAAGAAGAGTCAGGAAGTAGCCAAGGCGGGAAGCAGCGGAGGCAGCAACCCCAATAAGCGCAAATGGAATGAAAGCCAATCGTTCGGGAGCAATAAATCCGGGGGAAACAAATCTGGAGGGGAGGTGAAGAAACCAGGCAAGTGCAATAATTGTGGGAAAAACCACATTGGGGAGTGCATGAAAGGGAAGAGTGTTTGTTACCGGTGTGGACAACTGGGGCACATGGTTCCCCAGTGTCCGAACAAACAGAAGGTAGGATGCTTCTCTTGTGGATCACCCGACCACCAGATTAAGGACTGCCCGAAGAGGAAGGGCGATGTCGGGAGTGGAAATAGGAGCAACAACAACAGTGGAAACAGCAATCGGTTGAACTACGGGCCACCAGCCAGTCAAGCCAACAGGCCAACAGCCCGCACGTTCAACATGACTGTTCAGGATGCCATGGAATCCAAAGACGTGGTGTCATGTATCATCCCAATCAATGATATAAATGCATATGTGTTATTTGATTCGGGTGCTACTTGCTCTTTTGTTTCCGAAGAATTTGCTAGTCAGTTAAATTTACCTCGTGAAAAGTTAGAACACCCTATGAACGTAGAAGTAGCAAACAAGGAAATTATCCCCGTAGAATGCATTCATAGGAATTGTAGTGCTGAATTGCGAGGATTTAAGCTCAATGTGGATTTGATACCAATTCGGCTGGGAGAGTTTGATATAATCCTGGGAATGGATTGGCTATCAATTCACGGAGCAGTTATTGAGTGTAAGAAGAAATGTGTACACCTAAAGACTCCTAATAAGTCGAAGGTGGTATTCTATGGCAGTAAGTCACCAAGACAATCTTGTTGTCTTACTATGATGCAAACAAGGAGATTACTCAAGAAAGGTTGCGTGTGTTATTTGGCCCATGTGGTTGATACTCGTCAGGTCGGAGATGAGATGAGTCAAATACCCATCGTGAGGGATTTCGCTGATGTCTTCCCCGATGAACTTCCGGGACTACCGCCGGACAGGGAAACTGAGTTCGTTATCGATTTGGCACCGGGAACCGCACCAATATCGAAGCCGCCGTATCGAATGGCACCTGTAGAGATGAAAGAGTTGATGGTGCAACTGCAGGAACTATTAGATAAAGGTTATATCAGACCAAGCGTGTCCCCGTGGGGAGCGCCAGTTCTGTTTGTAAAGAAGAAGATGGTTCGATTGAGGACTTTGTATCGACTATCGGGAGTTGAACAAAGTTACGATTAAGAATAGGTATCCGCTTCCTAGGATTTGACGATCTATTTGATCAAATTAAGGGAGCGAAATACTTTTCGAAAATCGACCTAAGGACAGGCTAATCATCAGCTGAAGGTGAGGGTAGGAAGATATCCCGAAGACTGCATTCAGAAACTCGTTTACAGGCACTTCGAGTTTCTAGTAATGTCTTTTGGATTGACGAATGCACCAGCAGCATTTATGGATATGATGAACAGAGTATTCAAGCAGTACTTGGACAAGTTCAAGTTCGTAGTCGTATTCATCGATGACATTCTGGTGTATTCAGGGACGGAGAGAGGAACATGCTGAACATTTAAAGATTGTGTTGGAAGCTCTCAGGAGGTAGAGATTGTATGCGAAGTTTTCTAAGTGTGAGTTTTGGTTGCAGAGGGTACAGTTTCTGGGTCATGTCATCGACAAGAATGGTGTTTCGGTGGACCCAGTAAAAGTGGAAGCAGTTATCAACTGGGAACAGCCGAAGACGCCGACAGAGATCCGGAGTTTCTTGGGATTAGCAGGATACTATCGGAGATTCATCCAGGATTTTTCAAAGATAGCATCGCCATTGACCAATCTCACCAGGAAAACAATTAAGTCCGTTTGGTCGGAGAAGTGTGAGGAAAGCTTTATGGAGCTGAAGAAGAGACTCAGCCAAGCACCGGTGTTGACCTTACCCGACAACACGGGGGGTTTCGTAGTGGATAGCGATGCGTCACACAAGGGTCTGGGCTGTGTACTGATGCAACACGGCAAGGTCATGGCATACGCATCACGTCAACTGAAAGACTATGAGAAGGATTACCCGACTCATGACTTGGAGTTAGCAGCGGTAGTTTTTGCCTTGAACATTTGGAGGCACTACTTATACGGGGAGAAGTGCGAGATATATACAGATCACAAAAGTTTGAAAAATATCTTCACTCAAAAGGAGCTGAACATGAGGCAGCGTCGATGGTTAGAATTGATCAAGGACTATGACTGTGAAATTCTGTACCATCCGGGCAAAGCTAATGTAGTGGCTGATGCCTTAAGTAGAAAAGGCAAGGTGAAATTGATGCAGCTGACAGTTCAAGAGGAGTTGATAAGGGACTTTGAACATCTGGAACTGGAGGTTAGGTATCCAATGGAGGCGGACGAAAAAGTGTTCACCGTGACAGTAGGTCCGACTCTACTGGATAAGATACAGGAGGCTCAAGAATTTGATGAAGAATGCATTGACATGAAGAAGCAACTATCGGGGGGAAAAACATTGAAGTACAAGGTTGACAGCACAAGATTGCTGAGATTCGAGGGGAGGATCTGGATACCCTACGTACCAGACTTAAGGGAAGAAATTTTGCAGGAAGCCCATAATACGAGGTTTTCGGTACAATCCAGGTAGCACCAAGATGTATCAAGATCTTCGTCAGCATTATTGGTGGCCGCATTTGAAAGGAGAAGTTGCAGAATTCGTCAGCCGATGTTTAACTTGTCAGAGAATCAAGGCAGAACACCAGCGGCCGAGCGGATTATTAGCAACCCTTAGAGATTCCGAGTGGAAGTGGGAGCACATTCACAATAGATTTTATGGTAGGACTTCCGGCAACACCGAAGGGTCTAGGACGCCATCTGGGTGATCGTAGATCGGTTGACCAAGTCTGCCCACTTTCTACCGATCAAGATCAGGTACAAATTGGGAACAGTTGGCGAAACTCTACGTGAAGGAGGATAGCATCGCGACATGGAGTGCCGGTATCTATTGTGTCTGACAGGATCCGCGCTTCACGTCGAATTTTTGGAGGAAGTCTACAGGAAAGAATGGGAACACAATTAAGAATGAGTACGACATATCATCCTCAGACTGATGGTCAGAGTGAGCGAACAATTCAGACCCTGGAGGATATGCTCCGGGCTGTCCGTGATGGACTTAGATGGCAGCTGGGACGATCACTTGCCCCCTGGTAGAGTTCGCTTAAAATAACAGTCATCACGCTTAGCATTGGTATGCCGCCGTACGAAGCGTTATATGGAAGGAAGTGTCGAACGCCGTTGTGTTGGGGATGAAGTTGGTGAAACGGAGGTTGTTGGGACCAGAATTGGGTACAACAAACCGTGGAAATCGTTAAAGTAATAAGACAACGGTTAGTTAGCAGCCCAGGATCGCCAGAAGAAGTATACCGACTTACATCGTCAGAAGCGAGACTTTGAAGTTGGTAGCTTTGTGTTCTTGAAGGTATCTCCCTGGAAAGGGAAGATCCGTTTTGGGAAGAAGGGCAAATTGAGCCCTAGGTTCATAGGACCTTTCGAAATATTAAGGAGGATAGGCGAAGTGGCGTACGAGGTGGCGTTACTTCCTGAACTTGAGCACATTCACAACGTGTTTCATGTATCGGTGTTACGACCATATAAGTCAGACTACACGCACGTTATTTCCTATGAGCCAATTCAAGTCGAAAAGGACCTATCATACGAGGAAATTCCTGTTCAAATATTAGATAGGAAGGAGCAGAAGCTGAGGAATAAGATCTTTCATTCTGTTAAAGTTCTCTGGAGGAACCACGCGGTGGAAGAAGCTACGTGGGAACTTGAAGAGAAGATGAGAGCAAACTATCCGCAATTATTTGAGTAACCTTAGATTGAAATTCCGAGAACGAAATTTTTATAAGGGGGAGAGGATGTTAATGCCCAGGAATTTTTTTTAAACCTTATACAATTCATTTTGACAAATGAAATTCATTTTATATAATTTTCGGATTTAATTGGATCCGTGTAAACATTGATATTTAATTAAATAATTATATGGTCCAATAAATTTTTCTTGTATTAAAGGGACCCACTGATAGTCCGGATAAATCAATGAGTCAACCCTACGAATTTATTGGCAAGAAAAAAATTGGAGGGATTAATAGGTAATCTCATTTATCGGATTTAAATAATTCGCATGAAGAATTATTGTTGTAATAAATATCATAAATAATTAATTAATTTAATTGTTTAATTCAATTTAAATAGTTGGAACATAGTGTTAATAATTTTAATAAACAAGTTGGAATATTTTTCTTTATTTCTATTGGGTCGTTCCCTATTTAAATTCGTCCGACCCAACCCCCTTTGTGTTGAGCCCAACCTCCCGCCGGGTTAAATCATGTTGCAATCGGGTTGGGGGAAAATAAAATCCATCTCTGTGAAACGAATTGGGAGCAGAGATGGGTTCATATCACAGACCATCAATCTAAGTTAGCAAATTCGACCAAGCAGAGGAGGGGTTGGGGAAAGGTAGGGGTCGCCAGGGTTGGCGTGTCGGCGACAGCGTGAGGTGACCGGCCATGTGAGGTGGGAATCGAGCCTACCGACCGACGGCTACTCGAGGTTCAAGGCGGAAGGAATGAGGGAAGGCTTGGGCGACCGAACGACTGTTGAAGGGACCGGAGGATACTAGCTCGCGGCGACGTGATTGGTGGAGACACGTGGTTCAAGGGATTGCCGACTAAACAGCTAGGAAGTGATGGAAAACGCCAGTCGTTGCCTCCTTCCTACTGACGGTCAAAGGTGCGATCAATTGGGGTAATACCCAGTAATTGGGTAAACAACCCTCTATAAATTGAACCCCCTGCCCTAAACCAAAGCTGCCGATTCCTCTGTTTGTGAAAAAAAAAATATTTAGAGTGAGGCATAACAGAGAGAGGGATTGCAGAGAAGGAAGGCTAGCCGTGAATGCCCAATTTCGTTTCTTATTTTGGGAGGAGAAGAAGAACTGCAGTCCGAACAACATCAAGGTATAACAATGGCTCGATGGTTATGCCAAATTTCTGTGATAATTTTGTTGGGTCGATTTCCTTTTCTTTCCCATGTCCGTGCTTGGGCATTTTAGGATTTTTGGTATTGTATTGAATCAAATAGTTCCTCTGTATGGGGAAATTGGATTCTGGATACTCTATTATTATCTGTATTGAATTAAGTTTCGACCTTTCTTGATTTCTTGGTTTATACTATACAGTATATTGGAATTGTTTGTGTTTATCCTTCTTGTATTCAATTTTAATTGCCTTTGGTACTGCTTGGCTTATATTGCTTGGTTGAGACGGTATAAAGAACCATAAGGTTCGGCAGCACCATTTTGCCTAGGAACTAAAGCCGTGTGTCGACCCTTGGTACGCCCACAAGGTGCTCGAACGAAATGTCTATAAGAAATTTTGATTTAATTCTTTTCGTTTCCCTGTTGTGCTAAGTAGTAAAATCAAGTAAGCTTAACGCAGGATTTGCAGGGGATGAAATTAATTAGTTACTGTGGTACTAATAAATCAAATTTATAAAGTAATTATTTATTTATCAGTAAATAATAAATAAAGATAATAAATATTTAATTATTATTTAATATTAAATAATAATTAAATATAAGTAAAGTTAGTAATTACCAATTATTTATTATAAATAATAAATATTTAACTAGTATTAAGTTAATAATTAAGTAGGAATAAATTTAATAATTGAAATTATTTATTATTTACTCTTAAATAATAAATAAAGCTAATTAAATATTCGATTATTGTTCTAACTACTATTAAATAATAATCGAGTATAAATAAAGTTAATTATTTATTATTTAATAAATAAAGCTAATAAATATTCGATTATTGTTCTAACTACTATTAAATAATAATCGAGTATAAATAAAGTTAATTATTTATTATTTAATAAATAAAGCTAATAAATAATTGATTATTGTTCAACCATCATTAAATAAGTATGAATAAAGATAATAAATATTTAATTATTATTTTATATTAAATAATAATTAAGTATAAATAAAGTTAATAATTTAATTATTTATTATTTATCCTTAAATAATAAATAAAGCTAATAAATATTTGATTATTGTTTAACTACTATTAAATAATAACCAAGTATGGATAAAATTAATAGATTAATTATTTATCCTTAAATAATAAATAAAGTTAATAAATAGTTGATTATTGCTTAATTACTATTAAATAATAATCAAGTATGAATTAAGTTAATAATTTAATTATTTGTCAGTAAGTGATAAATAAAGATAACAAATTAGTTTAATTATTATTTAATTCATATTAAATAATAATTAAGTATGAATAAATTAATAAAATAATTATTTATTATTGAGTAATAAATAAAGATATTAAATATTTGGTTGTTATTAATGATTTAATGTGAGTAAAGTAAATTATTTATTATTTCTCATTTAATAATAAATAAAGATAATAAGAACTTAGTTCTTATTAACAATTAAGTATGGGTAGAGTGATACATTAATTTTCTAGTTAATGTTAAAAAAGGGAAATAATTTCGTAAATTCTCTTGAAAGTGAATAATAGCTAAGTGTGAATGGAAATTAAATAACCTATTTATTTGTTGACACTGTTAGCTAGTAATGCATTAATCAATTTTTATTTAGTTTTGGTAAATAATAAATAGAGATTTAATCAAATAGAATAGTCGTTAAGTTTGGATACTATTATAATGCACTAACAAGATTATTATTTTCTGTAAATAATAACTTGGGTTACTAAATATTGCCTAAGTTGAATATCCCAATAAGCATGATTAGTTATTGAAAATAGTAACTAAAGATCATTAAAGTAATTTCTGATTAGCACAATATTGAATAGTAATTTAATGTTAAAAGAGTTAACAAGGAAATGCGAAGTGTTTATTTTGCTAAATAAATAGCATGAGTGAGTATATCGATATACAGTATGCAATGCTAATGGATAAAACCGACATTATCAACTGATAGGTTATCCAAGGTTCAAGTAATTAAAGCTAAGATTTAATTGTAGCTGAGCAAACAGGCAAGTTCCCTAACTTCATTCTTTCAGTATATTGAATGCAAGTTCTATCTTACTCAACTTTTACATTGAGCAATATTTCTAAACCTTATGCATTATTTTTTAATTCGTGCGAAAGGTATATATTATTGCAAGTTATTTCTTTAAGCTTGAATCTTATCTCCAAGCATGTCTTAAGTGGTCTAATTACTTTTAAAATTATTCCACATCTATGTATTCATTGGCATTCGCACTTGTGCATTTGAATTCGTATAATTATTTAAGTTCTGAAATTCATGAACTATTCATGATTAAGTCTGAACCCTTGTCTCGGTCGGTCAGGCACGTATTGAAGAATTTTATAAAAGCTATCCGAACCAATCAATGGTAAGGATTTCTTAGGACTGAATGAACACACCCTTTTATTATAAGGGAGTACCCCCAGGTACCGTTATATAAGGTACAAACTAGCGGAATTAAATGTTATGCATACACATAGCGTACGCGAAAGGCTGATCCCCTCAAAGTACTCATTCTGTAGCCAGTAACCAGAGGGTCAACTAGCTATTGACTCCTTTGGAAGTTGTTGTTTCAAAGTCTACTTGACTATCAATTGTTCTAAACAGCATTTATTGTCTTGCTTCTGATAATTCTATTTTTGAAAATCTCTTTCTATATCCCTTTCATCATGATATATCCTTATTGTTGTACTTTAAAAACTTGCTGAGCAAACTCGTTGTTCATCCTTGCTATATCATGACTTCATTGCAGCTAAACCCGAGACGTCAGGGAAGAACAAAGGGAAAGAAAAGATGAAGTAATAGACTTCATGTAGCAGATTTTAAATTTACGTGTAGTTAATTACTGTTAATGTAATTTAAACCCTGACTTTTATTTAGGGTATGGATTTGTGTAAGTGTTTAAGGTTTTTGTATTCTGGGACTAGTAACACCTTTGTAATGAACAATGTATGTTTATTATATTCCGCATTTTAGTTACCATATGTTGTTAGAGGTGAATGTTTGTAGTGGATCGTGATGACCGGATCCGGGTATTTGGAGACCCGAATTTGGGGGCGTCACACAGTCGGATGTCAAAACATAGTTTTTCTTCTCTAAACTCTTCCTTTATTTTTTGTATTCTATTATTGTTGAATATCTTGTAAATTATATTTGCATATTTGTTATGAACTCTTCTCTTTTCTTTTATTTAGTTCCAATGGGATGTTGAACTTTTTATACATTATTTGTTCCTTCTTATATGAAGTTCATTCTCGATAATCCATTTTAACTGTTGAATGATATTTATTCCGATTGATTTAATGTGATCAGTTAAGTTAATTTGATTAATATCATTTGCTAGATTAAGGGATAATATTACGTGTAATTGATATTGTTCCTAATCACAAGTAGCAATTAGTGATACATGATTGTGGTCAATCTTTTGAGTATTGCTATGATTATTGGAAGACAGGTTAAATAATCCGAGCTTGTGTGATTGTTGCTTGGAATAGACTAATTCCCTAGTTCTTAATGCTGCTATTATATTAAATCTAGAGAGCTTGTTCTAGGTTGTATAATGGTTAGAATCTTGTGAAGAGTTTGTTTCATTGAGTGATAATTAAGGGGAGTTTCGGGTAGCAGAGCTTATTGTTACCTAGGGCTATTAATTTCATTGAAGGATAAATATTGCGATGATAAGGTGATATTGAACGGAAAAACTAAAATCTTTATTTTATTCTTATTTTGTTTTAGTTAATTAGTTAAATAAAATTCCAAACCCCGCCTTTTGGTTTACAAAGTATAAATTTAGACTAATCATTCTCTGTGGGATCGACTCTTACTTGCACTACTACATTAATATCTTTTGCATTAAGGTTTTATTTTTGGGTGCTTGCGACAACACACCAAATTTTGGCGCCGTTGTCGGGGAATGATTTTAGTTTTATTTTGTGCTTTTGTGAATCTTATTTCATTTTAGCAATTTTCTATCTTAATTTAAAAATCGTATTGCTTTTTAATTTCACAGGAACTCTTGTTTTGTCCGCGACGATCTCAAAGTCTCGAATAAGAAATAAAGAAGTCGAGCTGATGATTATAAACCAAACGCTACTTGGGAGGCAACCCAAATTTCACATCCCTTTAATCTAATTTTATTTCACTTGATTTTATTTTTGTTTTATCTTTTGTGTTAAGTCATTCTACAGTTCCAACGCCCCACGATTATTGACATATTTCCAGGAAAGTCATTTGCATTTGATTCGTTAATTGTTTACATTGAGAACAATATCAATTTTAAGTTTGGGGGTAGTATTTAGTATTTGTGTGTTTTTATAAAAAAAATTGTGTTTTTATATATAAAAAAAATATATGAATTTTTTTTAAAATAAAATAAAAATTTAGGGTTAATATTTTGTGTTTATTGAGCATTGACTTGATTTAGAACTATGACCAATGATAAATAAAAAAAACGAAAAACTTGATTGAATAAATTGTAAGTCATGAAAAATGGACAAATATTACTTAGTCTATGTGGTTAACGTTTTTGTTGGTTTATTACATTTCTTGTGATCCCTACCTCATTTGAAGCACTTTATCTATTTGTAATGAACTAGTGGTACACTTAGAGAAGACTTATATATGACCGAATGCTTGTGGGAGATATCAATAAACTCTATAACTCGTTTAAACATCACCCGAAGCAATGTAATCAAGTTAATTTGTTAGTCATGTGGTGAGTTGAGATGGAGCGTAAAACGCACTCACTCATAAACACGTGCTTAGGGGAGATAGAGCGTAAAACGCACTCACCTATATAAAAAAATAAAAAAGAAGAAAAAAAGAAGAAGAAGAAGCAATTAATCGCAAATCTTGCAATGGGATGAGATGAAGCGTAAAACGCTCTTGGCCATAAGAGATGACTTATGATAAGATGGAGCATAAAATTCACTTATCTAAAATCTTTTAATCTCAATTTTTGTAATTTCTAATTTGTCTACATTAGCGGTGAGTGATGTGTTAAGTATATAGTTGTTGGAGTTTATTTTCCTTCATAAGGTAATGTGGTTAGATAAGTTCATCCCAGTTATACTTGGTTTAATGCAACTGGATACACACACACACGGAAAGGATTTAAAGTGAGGTATGACTAACAAGCAAGTTAAAATCCTAGACGTTGCGATATTTTGAAATTTTTCTAAAGTTATAATGTGTTGACATCTTTGAGGTCATTTTTCAAACTTTATGTCTAATTGCTCAAGTTAGGTTTTATTAGAAGAGTTTTAATTCTTATTTTTGTATTTGTTTAGCTTGAGGACAAGCAAAGATTCAAGTTTGGGGGTATTTGATGAGTCAATTTTATACCTATAAATTGAGTATTTTTAGCTTGATGATTTATGAGTTTTTGAGTAATTTATATTCTTTTTTATGTATTTTTATCTTATTGTTATGAAATATGTCTTTGTATCACTTTTATATATTTTTACTTTGTTTTGCAGGAAAAAAAGAATAAAAGGGTATTTGCATCAATGTCCATAATTTATCATTGACATAGTAGCCCATTGAGGCCCAATTTCGTCCTTGGTCCAGCCTTTATCTCTCAACGCTCAAATAAGGAAAGTTGTAGATCTATTTCTTAGCTTTCCGAATCATCTTGAAACGCCTAAATCGAAGTTCAGATGAGAGAGTTATGACCATTTTACCAACATACGTCAAAGCTGAAAATTTCAGGAAATTGAGCCTTTGGACAGATTGACCTTTGAGGCTTCGGTTGATATTTGAATTATGTTAGAGTTTCCAAATGAAAATGTGTCCTTCTTAAAGATTGTAGTAGACTTCTCAAGCTTTCTGGAAATGTATAGTGGAAAAAATTTCGAGTTCATTTGGGCATCAAAATATTGATTTTTAGACAGCTAATCTGAATCTCGCATGGACTGGATTTCTGTTCGGACCAGTTGGAGTATTTGGGCCATAAATTGAGCTTCCCAACTCCAAATCATGTGATTCAAAATCCCAAATTCATTAGAAACTCCAAGGCTACAACTTTTGTTCTTTGCCCAAGTCCAAATTCAGTGGTTTGCTAATTCAAAATTGGCTTACAAGGTGCTGATCAGTTAGTTGACAGATTTGGATTTTTAGCACATCACATGGGCACGTTTTTGGCTTGATATTTGCTTTGGATGGCTGATGCACATGACTTAGATTAGTTATTGGATCTTCACCATCTTCTATGCTTGAGTGCCTATAAATAGCAAGAGGTGTTTCAACACCAACACACCAATTCACAAACAAATTTACACATTCATATTCCAACTCCTTCACATCATATCCTTGAGAGCATTCTTCACATTAGTTTGTTAGTATAGGAGTAGGGAGAGGAAGTAGACCTCCAAGGGGAGGCTACTATCCTCTCCATTTTTATAGTTCAAGAACAAGCAAGAGATCAACATTTATGGAAGCGAAGAATCGAAGGCAAATGTTTGGAGATTGAAAATTGTGATCCGAAGTGACAGTCGGATGTCAAAACATAGTTTTTCTTCTCTAAACTCTTCCTTTATTTTTTATATTCTATTATTGTTGAATATCTTGTAAATTATATTTGCATATTTGTTATGAACTCTTCTCTTTTCTTTTATTTAGTTCCAATGGAATGTTGAACTTTTTATACATTATTTGTTCCTTCTTATATGAAGTTCATTCTCGATAATCTGTTTTAACTGTTGAATGATATTTATTACGATTGATTTAATGTGATCAGTTAAGTTAATTTAATTAATATCATTTGCTAGATTAAGGGATAATATTACGTGTAATTGATATTGTTCCTAATCACAAGTAGCAATTAGTGATACATGATTGTGGTCAACTTTTTGAGTATTGTTATGATTATTAGAAGACAAGCTAAATAATCCGAGCTTGTGTGATTGTTGCTTGGAATAGTCTAATTCCTTAGTTCTTAATGCTGCTATTATATTAAATTTAGAAAGCTTGTTCTAGGTTGTATAATGGTTAGAATCTTGTGAAGAGCTTGTTTCATTGAGTGATAATTAAGGGGAGTTTCGGGTAGCAGAGCTTATTGTTACCTAGGGCTATTAATTTCATTGAAGGATAAATATTGCTATGATAAGGTGATATTGAACGGAAAAACTAAAATCTTTATTTTATTCTTATTTTGTTTTAGTTAATTAGTTAAATAAAATTCCAAACCCCGCCTTCTGGTTTACAAAGTATAAATTTAGACTAATCATTCTCTGTGGGATCGACTCTTACTTGCACTACTACATTAATATCATTTGCAGTAAGGTTTTATTTTTGGGTGCTTGCGACAGCACACCAAATTTTGGCGCCGTTGCCGGGGAATGATTTTAGTTTTATTTTGTGCTTTTGTGAATCTTATTTCATTTTAGCAATTTTCTATCTTAATTTAAATTCATATTGCCTTTTAATTTCGCAGGGACTCTTGTTTTGTCCGCGACGATCTCAAGGTCTCGAATAAGAAATAAAGAAGTCGAGCTGACGACTATAAACCAAACGCTACTTGGGAGGCAACCCAAATTTCACATCCCTTTAATCTAATTTTATTTCACTTGATTTTATTTTTGTTTTATCTTTTGTGTTAAGTCATTCTACAGTTCCAACACCCCACGATTATTGACATATTTCCAGGGAAGTCATTTGCATTTGATTCGTTAATTGTTTACATTGAGGGCAATGTCAATTTTAAGTTTGGGGGGTAGTATTTAGTATTTGTGTTTTTATTAGTATTTAGTATTTGTGTGTTTATATAAAAAAAAATTGTGTTTTTATATATAAAAAAAATATATGAATTTTTTTTTAAAATAAAATAAAAATTTAGGGTTAATATTTTGTGTTTCTTAAGCATTGACTTGATTTAGAACTATGACTAATGATAAATAAAAAAAACAAAAAACTTGATTGAATAAATTGTAAGTCATGAAAAATGGACAAATATTACTTAGTCTATGTGGTTAACTTTTTTGTTGGTTATTACATTGCTTGTGATCCCTACCTCATTTGAGCACTTATCCATTTGTAATGAACTAGTGGTACACTTAGAGAAGACTTATATCCGACCGAATGCTTGTGGGAGATATCAATAAACTCTATAACTCGTTTAAACATCACCCGAAGCAATGTAATCAAGTTAATTTGTTAGTCATGTGGTGAGTTGAGATGGAGCGTAAAACGCACTCACTCATAAACACGTGCTTAGGGGAGATAGAGCGTAAAACGCACTCACCTATATAAAAAATAAAAAAAAAGAAAAAAAAAAGAAGAAGAAGAAGCAATTAATCGCAAATCTTGCAATGGGATGAGATGGAGCGTAAAACGCACTTGGCCATAAGAGATGACTTATGATAAGATGGAGCATAAAATGCACTTATCTAGAGTCTTTTAATCTCAATTTTTATAATTTCTAATTTGTCTACATTAGCGGTGAGTGATGTGTTAAACATGTAGTTGTTGGAGTTTATTTTCCTTCATAAGGTAATGTGGTTAGATAAGTTCATCCCAGTTATACTTAGTTTAGTGCAATTGGATACACACACACACACACGGAAAGGATTTAAAGTGAGGTATGACTAACAAGCAAGTTAAAATCCTAGGCGTTGCGATATTTTGAAAGTTTTTCTAAAGTTATAATGTGTTGACATCTTTGAGGTCATTTTTCAAACTTTATGTCTAATTGCTCAAGTTAGGTTTTATTAGAAGAGTTTTAAGTCTTATTTTTGTATGTGTTTAGCTTGAGGACAAGCAAAGATTCAAGTTTGGGGGTATTTGATGAGTCAATTTTATACCTATAAATTGAGTATTTTTAGCTTGATGATTTGTGAGTTTTTGAGTAATTTATATTCTTTTTTATGTGTTTTTATCTTATTGTTTTGAAATATGTCTTTGTATCACTTTTATGTATTTTTACTTTATTTTGCAGGAAAAAAAGAATAAAAGGGTATTTGCATCAATGTGCATAATTTATCATTGACATAGCAGCCCATTGAGGCCCAATTTCGTCCTTGGTCCAGCCTTTATCTCTCAACGCTCAAAGAAGGAAAGTTGTAGATCTATTTCTTAGCTTTCCGAATCATCTTGAAACGCCTAAATCGAAGTTCGGATGAGAGAGTTATAACCATTTTATCAACATACGTCAAAGTTGAAAATTTAAGGAAAGTGAGCCTTTGGACAGATTGACCTTTGGGGCTTCGGTTGATATTTGAATTATGTTAGAGTTTTCAAATGAAAATGTATTCTTCTGAAAGATTGTAGTAGACTTCTCAAGCTTTCTGGAAATGTATGGTGGAAAAAATTTCGAGTTCATTTGGGACTCAAAATATTGATTTTTAGATAGCTAATCCGAATCCTGCATGGACTGGATTCCTGTTCGGCCCAGTTGGAGTATTTGGGCCATCACTTGAGCTTCCCAACTCCAAATCATGTGATTCAAAATCCCAAATTCATTAGAAACTCCAGGACTACAACTTTTGTTCTTTGCCTAAGTCCAAATTTGGTGGTTTGCTAATTCAAAATTGGCTTACAAGGTGCTGATCAGTTAGTTGACAAATTTGGATTTTTAGCACATCACATGGGCACGTTTTTGGCTTTATATTTGCTTTGGATGGCTGATGCACATGACTTAGATTAGTTGTTTGATCTTGACCATCTTGTATGCTTGAGTGCCTATAAATAGCAAGAGGTCTTTCAACACCAACACACCAATTCACAAACAAATTTACACATTCATATTCCAACTCCTTCACATCATATTCATGAGAGCATTCTCCTCATTAGTTTGTTAGTATAGGAGTAGGGAGAGGAAGTAGACCTCCAAGGGGAGGCTACTCTCCTCTCCATTTTTATAGTTCTAGAGCAAGCAAGAGATCAACATTTATGGAAGCGAAGAATCAAAGGCAAATGTTTGGAGATTGAAAATTGTGATCCAAAGTGACAGTCGGATGTCAAAACATAGTTTTTCTTCTCTAAAATCTTCATTTATTTTTTATATTCTATTATTGTTGAATATCTTGTAAATTATATTTGCATATTTGTTATGAACTCTTCTCTTTTCTTTTATTTAGTTCTAATGGGATGTTGAACTTTTTATACATTATTTGTTCCTTCTTATATGAAGTTCATTCTCGATAATCTGTTTTAACTGTTGAATGATATTTATTACGATTGATTTAATGTGATCAGTTAAGTTAATTTGATTAATATCATTTGCTAGATTAAGGGATAATATTACGTGTAATTGATATTGTTCCTAATCACAAGTAGCAATTAGTGATACATGATTGTGGTCAACCTTTTGAGTATTGCTATGATTATTAGAAGACAGGTTAAATAATCCGAGCTTGTGTGATTGTTGCTTGGAATAGTCTAATTCCCTAGTTCTTAATGCTGTTATTATATTAAATCTAGAGAACTTGTTCTAGGTTGTATAATGGTTAGAATCTTGTGAAGAGCTTGTTTCATTGAGTGATAATTAAGGGAAGTTTCGGGTAGCAGAGCTTATTGTTACCTAGGGCTATTAATTTCATTGAAGGATAAATATTGCTATGATAAGGTGATATTGAACGGAAAAACTAAAATCTTTATTTTATTCTTATTTTGTTTTAGTTAATTAGTTAAATAAAATTTCAAACCCCGCCTTTTGGTTTACAAAGTATAAATTTAGACTAATCATTCTCTGTGGGATCGACTCTTACTTGCACTACTACATTAATATCATTTGCAGTAAGGTTTTATTTTTGGGTGCTTGCGACAGCACACCATTCGACACTCTTTACTTACTCTTTATTACGTGTTGACCGTGTATACTAGCGCGAGTTTGTCATTATATAAATCGGACAACAAGCGTTATGTTTTGTATATAAATAATATTTCGGCCAAGTGAGAGAATGTTAGAATATTTTATTTCCTTATGTGGCATCTAGTATTTATGGAATTATTAGACTTACATATTGTATTAATTTAATCAATTTATTTATGAGTTTGGTAATTAATTATGTGGCATATAAATAATATTACTGATAGCATTTGGCATAATGGGCCTTAGGGTTTCATAATCTTGATGGACGATTTTGATTCTTAGCTATTCTATAAATAAATCAATTAGGGTTTGGTCTCCGTTGTCGCCTCAAGAACTTTATACACACTTATACATCCATCGTAAGATTGAGAGAAACAATTAAAAACTTCCACCCTTAAGTGCAGCAGAAGCGTGATACATAAAAGATGTCTTCTCTCAATTCATGTAAGTATCTAATGTAATGATTAATTTAACTGATTTTATTTTATGTAATAGCACGTTTCAATATAATTTATTTAACAAATATATATTGTGAATATTTGTGTCGATTATTTATTTGTCAGTTATGTTGATAAGTATTAATTAATAGTAACTTAGGAGAGATACCTAATAAGTGAATCCTTCTTATAATTTTATTCAATTCATGTGTTGATATGTTTTAGAATAATAATTAGGCAGAAACTTCTCACAGTACATGATAAAATTCTTAATCGTTCTCGGTGTTATCCTTTTCAATTGCCTACCCTGTTTGTTTACAATTTAATTCTTGAATATTTTCCCCTTTCTTGTTGAATTTGTAGGGTTGTCACTCTCTCTCTCAACTTAAGGTCCAACTATATATTGTCTAATTTTGACTTTGTTCCTTTTCATTGTTGTATATATATTTATTTGATTCGTACTTTTTATTTTTCTTGATTTTATCTGTTGTGTCGTGACACTACCTTATTGTGCTTTGTTTTTTAAACCAGATGTACAAAATACTCAAAAAATGCACAAGGATGAAATCACCAGCATAGAACGTACTAAATATGCACATGATTCTATTTGCCAACACAAAATGTATTGAATATGCACAATAAAACTAGAACGAGTGCAGATAATAAGAAAAGTGAAAAATTCAAGAAGAACACTGGATTTAATGTGAAAACCCCTTCAAAGTGAAAGAAAAAAATCACGGGTCAATCTCCGAACAAATTCTTCTTCCACTATATGAAATAATGGAATTACAAAGATTTCTTCTCTAAACACTTCTAGAGGATTATAACACAATTTTTTCACACTCACAAGTGTAACTCTATCTTACTTCTTACACTCTTTTGTGAGGTTCTCTATATTCTGAATTTTTTGTGTATCTCTCACGCATAACAGCATCAAAGCATCGTTCCCTTTTATAGATACAAAAAGATGCTATTAGATTTTAAATTAGTTCAAAGCAATAAATACTTTTTAATATAGAATTACAAGGAAATACTCTAGCTAATTTCTTCCTTGGAGAGTCAAAAGGTGTTAGGTCCAAACCACATGTTTTTCAAGTTTGGTGGCTAATGGTTGGTGGCTGATGGCTGCTTAATTCTACCAACCATATTTGCCTAACCTTTTTTGTTTTGTTTATTCCTTCACCTACTGTTGGGGCGCGGATTATCAGGCCCAAATAGTCATGTTATTTTCTTGGCCCAATGTCATGTTATTTTCTTGGCCCATAGGGTGAGACCCCTTTTATGAAGAAAACCTTACTGTCAGAACGGAACAGTGGGGATGTCTGTAAATCCCTATTCCCAAAGGTAGGTGTCAGGATTTTATTCGGCGCCTACATTCTTTTATGGAGACGCAGTCAAATCTCATTAAGGTATCTGACCTAATGGACGAATTTAATGATCTATTCGGGGATAGGCATGATGTCAGCCGGGTAATCACTATAAATACAAGGTTAAATCTCATTTCACATGTAATCAACATTTTTACTATACAAAAGCTTACAACCTCCATTGTTAAAGCCTTATTCAGCCTGTACTTATTTTTACACCGGAGCTATCCCCCGACGGATAAAAACCATCAGGCTCTTTGAGTGTAGTCTCATTATTGTGCAGGATTGCTATGCTTTTAGTGATTGAGGCGCGTGGACAAATCTTGGCGTTAATATTGGCGCTAGAAGGAGGGTCGCTTAGTAATTTCTCAATCACTTAAACATTTCTTATCCATTCATAACAGTGTTGAATAGACTAAAAATGACTTCGGCGCATGGAGAAGCCCCTCCCGACCTTCCCCGCTCCAGGGGTTCGGTTAGAGACAGGGTAGGGATGTCTAAAAGCCTATCAGATTGGTTGGGTCCCCAAAGTTATTTGGTGGGGCCAGCTAATCCGCGGACACCAATAGTCAAGAAAAAAGTGTTGCCGACCTCCCAAAGAAAGATGCAACGGCACGGTCGTGCCAAAGACCCGAGTTCTAGGCAAGGTCGGAACCATGACGAAAGAGATTCACTCGTTGCTAGAAGGGATCAACGATGTAAGGAAACTGTAGAGGCTATACACCTTCAGCAAGTAGAGTTAGAAAAATAATTGGCTCTTCTAGGGGAAGGAGGGGAAGCTTCCTCTAGTCACCATGGCAGTCGGGAGGTAATATTAGGATGCCATTCCAGGACACATCGTTCGGAGAGTTCTTAGAGGGAAAACAGCGAGGTCCGGAGTCGCACACAAGAAAGTGTCAGGCCTAGTAGTCGATCCCATGGAAAGGGCAGGCCGAGGAGCCGCTCGCCAGAACGAGATGGCAGGTTCGAACGGAGAAGGAGAGAGACCTCTCCAGTTCGAAGTCGGAGTGGGGCGAGGAGCCGCTCGCCAGAAAGAAATGGCAGGTCCGAACGGAGAAGGAGAGAGACCTCTCCAGTTCAGAGTTAGAGCAGGCTGAGGAGCCACTCGCCTGAAAGAAATGGCAGGTCTAAACGGAGAGGGAGGGAGACCTCTCCCGTTCCAAGTCGGGGCAGGCCCGAACCAACCCTTCCGACAAGGGACCCCGAGGCATTGGCCCGAAGAATTGTAGAGCTTAAAGAAATGCTCGCAACTGTCCATCAGGAGGAAGTTCCGATTGACCCGACTTCACCATTTTCGTCAGAAATCGATAAGGCTCGTGCTGACCCTAAGAAGAAGGCTCCTCATATGGAAAGTTTTGATGGATCAGGAGACCCTTATGACCATAGTCAAGCTTACGATCGCCTGATGAAGTACAACGGCTACTCCGATGAGGCCAAATGTCAGATGTTCATTTCCACCTTAAGGAAAGAAGCACGTCAGTGGATGACATCTCTGGCTCCGAACTTAATATCGTCGTGGAAAGAACTGTGTACTCAGTTTCATAGCCGGTTCGGAAGTAGCAAAAGGAGAAGAAGCCTACGGCTTCCCTGATGCAAGTAAGGCAATATTCTAACGAATCTTTGGGCCAGTATGTTAAACGGTTCCGAGAAGCGGTCGGGGCAGTGACTGACCTAAACGATCCTCAAGCACTTGGGTACTTTAATACGGGATTGGACATAATGAAGTCTAAAAAGCTGGTGAAAGACATGATGTTCAACGCCCCAAAAAGTCTTACCGAGGCATATGACAGAGCCGAGGGTTTTATTGCTGTGGAAGAGGCCATGGGAAGTCTAAGGTCGAATCCCTCCTTATCTGAAAAAGCGAAAGAGCGGGATAGAAACACATATCCTCGGTCAGACATCAACAACAGGGCAGACACATGGCCGAAAAGGAATTTTGGAGGGGGACCGGGAGGAGATCAACCATCTTTCCCGAATCGAAAGGTTGAGAAAGTGTACACCACCCTAAACACGGATCGGACAGCTATATTGGAATATATGAAGGGTCGACCTTACTTCAGTCCATGCCCAAATAATGTCCATCCGAACCGGGGGAGTCAAAATAAATACTGCGACTACCACCAGGCTTTGGCACATTCTACTGAGGATTGTCAAAATTTAAAAGAGCTGATTAAGAAAAATGTGCAGAATGGGGAATTGATCCAATTTGTTGTGGGACGCGGTGGATCGGGAAGAACTGCGAACAACAACGATGTTAAACTGACCCCCTAAGGTCAACCGGCCCCGAATCCTTCTGTTCGGGGAGTGGTCGATGTGATAACTAGTGGCTCAGTGGGAAAGGTTACGGGAAAAAAGAGAAGAGGAATGTTAGACGCAGTGATGACAGTCCTGGAGAGACCAGTCAGACGGGAACAGTTATATCCCGGCACGGTAATCTCTTTCACCGACGAAGATTACCCATCCAAACCCATTGAGCCGCAGGAAGGTGCACTAACTATAACTGCCCAGGTCAGATCCATGGACATGAGGCGAATTATGGTCGACAATGGTTCTTCAGTCGACATAATGTATGCCCACGCCTACCAAAGACTAGACTTAGAAGGGAGGAAAATGGAGATCGGGCTTGAACCTCTGTTGTATGGCTTCGGCAATGACCCAGTTCAGGTAGTGGGCACTATTGAGCTGCCAGTCACCTTCGGGATGGTGCCTCAAGTAGTGGAGGTCAACATCAGGTTCTTTGTTGTCAACGTAGACTCGGCTTACAATGCAATTTTGGGTAGACCGACGTTGATGGCGTTGCAGGCAGTAACCTCTATCCCACACTTCAAAATCAAGTTTCCTACTCCGAATGGGGTGGGACAGGTCAGAGGGGATCTCGACTTATCTCGGAGGTGTTACCAAAATTCGTTAGTTTCTTCGGTTGTCGACAAGAGTAAACAGAAACAGACTATGGCTATTGAGGTTGAACCGTTTACTGAGGGAAGTACGGAACCCTTCGCCTTGCCAGCCGTAGAAACAGAAGATATCGAGCTAATCCCAAGGAAGAAAGAAAAAACAATCAAGATCGGCTTAGGATTGCAAGAGCCGTTCAGAATTGCGTTAGTGGATTTAATTACTCCGGGTGTATGCTGACATCTTTCCATGGGAACCCAGTGATATGCCTGGGATTAGTGAAAAGGTTGCAGTGCATAAGTTGCATGTGGATCCCGTTAAGAAACCAGTTTGGCAGAAGAGAAGGATCTTCGCCCCGGAACGAAAAAAGGTTATTGATGACGAGGTGGCTAAGTTGCTAGCGGCAGACTTCATCTATGAGATCGATTATCCAGAATGGTTAGCCAATGTGGTGTTAGTCCGGAAGCAGAATGGGAAGTGGAGGATTTGTATCGACTATACGGACTTAAACAAAGCTTGCCCGAAGGACTTCTACCCACTCCCTCATATTGATCAATTAATCGACGCAACATCGGGGTATGCTTTGTTAAGTTTTATGGATGCGTTTTCAGGATACAATTAAATTTCCATGTGTAAGAAGGATATCCCGTAGACAGCCTTCATCACACATCGGGCAACTTACGCCTACAAGAAGATGACCTTTGGATTACTAAATGTTGGTGCCACGTATCAAAGAATGATGAATTATGTATTCTCAAAACAGTTGGGTCGAAATATGGAGGTTTACGTGGATGATATGATAGTCAAAAACATGTCCATTAGAGACCATCTGGATGACTTGGAGGAGTGCTTTCAGACAGTTCGGCATTACAACATCAGACTTAATCCTACGAAATCACCTTTGGCATCGGTGCGGGTAAATTTCTGGGATACTTAATTAGCAAAAGGGGTATTGAGGTGAATCCTGAGAAGATTCAGGCAATTTTGGACATGAAATATCCTCAAACCTTTAAAGACGTGCAGGGATTAACAGGTCGGATTGCGGCGTTGAGGAGGTTCATGTCAAAGTCAGTCGAACGGTGTTTGCCCTTCTTCAAAACTCTAAAAGGACCGCAGAATAAGAAGACCTTTCACTGGACTTCAGACTGTGAGGACGCTTTTCAAGGTATAAAAAAATATTTATCTTCGGCGCCTCTATTAATGAAACCCATCCCTTCAGAACCGTTATATTTATACTTGGCTGCGAGTTCATTGGCGGTAGGGGTGGTGTTGGTTCGGGAATCAGGGGGAAAGCAGTCATCGGTGTACTATGTCAATCATGCCCTCCGGGATGCTGAGACTAGATATCCTAACTTGGAGAAATTTGCTTATGCTTTGATAATAACCAGTCAGAAACTTCGACATTACTTCCAGGGACGGCTAATTGTGGTATACACCGATCAACCTCTGAAGAAGATTTTAAACAAGCCAGAGCTTTCAGGACGATTGACAGCTTGGTCTATGGAATTGACTCAGTTTGTGCTAGAATATCATCCGCGAACGGCAATTAAAAGTCAGGCTTTGGCCGACTTCGGGGTAGAATGTTCATTTTCCGAACCCGACCCAATTGATCTGTCGATGAATGTGAGTTCGGTTTCGGATGTCTACCCAGCCCAGACATCTTGGACTTTGTATGTCGATGGGTCGTCAACTTCAGATACAAGTGGAGCTGGATTAATTCTGACAAGTCCGGAGGGGTTTAAGGTGCAGCAGGCTATTCGTTTCGGATTCAAAGCAACTAACAATGAGGTTGAGTATGAAGCCATATTGGCAGGCTTGCGATTGGCTAAGAGCCTCGGAGTGTAGACGCTAATTATCTTTAGCGACTCTCAGCTAGTGGTTAAGCAGATTCTGGGAGAGTATGAAGCTCAGGGGGCAATAATGACCAAGTATCTAACAGAAGACCAACATCGGCTTCAATATTTTACATCATACGCTCTTCATGGAGTAGATCGGGAAAACAATACGGTAGCCGATGCATTAGCTAAGTTGGCAACTGCAGATACCAGCTCGTTCAGTGGGTCAGTATATTTAGAGATCTTAGATTCGCCAAGTGTTCAGAGAGATGAAGTGTTGGTGATCGAGCGGTCAGATTGTTGGATGACCCCTTATATAAGTTATCTGGCTGATGGCATCTTGCCTTCAGACCGAATGTTGGCAAGAAAGATAAAGTACCAGAGTTCAAACTTTGTACTTATTGATGGAGATCTTTACCGGCGGGCTTTTACTTCTCCTCTATTAAAGTGTTTAGTCCCGACCGAAGCTGATTACGTACTTTGGGAAGTGCACGAGGGTATCTGTGGGGATCATATGGGAGCCAAGGCATTGGCCTATAAAGTACTTCGACAAGGGTATTATTGGCCGACGATTTTCCAAGAAGCCAAAAAGTATGTACAGAAATGTCAAAAATGTCAGCTCAATAGTGTAGTCCCTCACAGACCTCCCGAAGAGTTGTATTATGGCTTATCCCCGATTCCGTTTTCCATCTAGGGAATTGACATCTTGGGGCCATTACCGAAGGGCAAGGGATAGCTTTGTTTTGTGATAGTGGCTATAGACTACATGACCAAATGGGTAGAAGCGAAACCACTTCGGACGATCACGGAGCAAGAGTGTCTGAAGTTTCTTAAGGAGTCCGTTGTGTTCCGATTTGGCATCCCGATGGCAGTTGTGTCTGACAACGGTCGTCAGTTTGTGGGATCAAAGTTTGAAGAATTTTTGAAAGATTTGGACATACAACATCGGAAGACTTCGGTTTCCCACCCTCAATCCAATGGCCAGGTAGAAGTCACCAATAGGACTCTGCTCAATGGGATTAAAAGGAGATTAGACGAAGCTAAAGGGAGATGGCCTGAAGAGTTGATCAGTGTTTTATGGGCATACCGGACTACTCCTCGAACGACAACTGGTGATTCGCCATACAAACTTTCCTTCGGGACCGATGCTCTTATTCCTGTTGAGATCGGATCTCCTTTGCTCTGGGTCAGCCAGTTTAAAGAATTGTACAATGATGAAGGTATTTGCCTCAATCTGGATTTGTTGGAAGAGGTCCGGGATTCGGCTATGGTAAGGCTAGCAGTCTACCAGAGGAGAACGGCTAAGCATTATAACAAAGGTGTGAAGTTAAGGAGGTTTGTAGTTGGGGATCTAGTCCTTCGGGAGGTAGAGGCGTCATCGCCCCAAAACCTTGGTAAACTAATGCCAAATTGGGAGGGACCCTATGAGGTCGTGGAAGTGCCGAAGCCAGGAACTTACCGGCTTCGGGCTATGGACGGCACAGAAGTCAAAAACACTTGGCATACAGGGAGACTTCGAACGTATTACCAGTAGATTGCATGTTAAGTAGTTTTCTTTATGACTCTGTAATTTTCTTGAAAAGCAAATGTTGCATAAACTCAATGATTAATACAATCGAATTTTCATTAATTTTAAAATTTGTACATCGGGTTCTGTTTACAAGATAAAACTTAACCAACTATTTCATGAACTGCACTAATCCGAAGATGCAGGATCGGCTTCATCTTCATCCGAAGTATCAAGGAGATCATCGTTCAGCGCGCCTTGTCTCATCTTCTCCTTATCTTTGTCCCGAGCGCTCTGATAACCAAGGTTAAACTGGTGTATTACTTCGGTCGCCAGTTCAGGCGAACTTCGGTATTCTTGGCGAATTTGCTGTTTGATCTCTTCGGTCAGCATCGGGGCTGATGCTTTGTACTCAGCAAAGGCCTTCTCCAAGTCCGCACGGGCCTCTTCGGACATTTTGAGCTTCACCTCAACGCTCTCCACCTTCTTATAGATGGCGTGTTGTTCGACTCTCAGGTGGTCGCGATCCTTCTTTATTTCATCATAATTTTCAATAAGCGCTCTTCGACGTTGTTTGCCTTCGACCGCCTCATCCTTCAGCTTCCCTACTTCGGCTTCTAGTTCTTCACAATGGAGGGCTGTGTTAGCATGTACTTTCTTGTCTTTCTCCCAGCCTTCCATTGTTGTATCCAGTGCCGACTTTAAGCGAGTGACTTCGGCTTCTAGCTCCTTTTCTCTCTCATCGACTTGTCGGGTTTACTGAAGTAGTCTGGCAGTAGAAGCTGCGACCTAGAACAGAAAATAACCAAGTAAGATACGGAGGTCAGTAGGTGGGTTTGAGGATTAAAGTGGAGTAGACATCCTTACCCGACTCAGATATAAGGCATTGTAGTGCACTAACTCCCGATGAGTCAACCCTTCAAACACTCTATCATCTCCGGGAAGGATGAAGTGTTCAAAGATGTTGATTGGGAAATTCCCTTCCTTGTCCGGCCAAAATGTTACGGTAGACGCCTCTTGACCTGGTTGGATGGTCGGCATAGATCAGGAAGAGGACGGGGGCGGGGGCTGTCTTTCAAATGACGGTTCGGAGCGTTGCTTTTTGGTGGGGGGGTTCGGTTATGACATCTTCTAGTTCCCCGTGACCTTCGAGATGTGTTGGTGGTTGAGAGGTAGGCAAATCGGGTTGCACGATCGGTTCTCTTTCAATCAAGGGGCCTTGTTTGGCTGATTCCAGTTCGGGTGAAGGCCCTTGTTGGGCAGTCTTTTGACGCCTTCTCTTCACCCGAAGGATATTCTGCCTTTCGGCATCAGGGAGGTCCAGGAGAGAGGTCGGGATAGCGGGAGTTAAAAGGGTTTGTGATATTGGAACTGCAGCAATTGGCCGAACCCGAGTAGATGTACCGGTCCCAGTCGATGTTGGATCGACTTCTTTATTGGGGTCGGCGGGTGATCCCTCGATACCGGCTGCTGAAGACGGCCTGATCAGAGCCACTGCACAGAATAAAGAATTGTATCAGGAGAATTCAACCAAAGGCAAAATGCAATGATTTGAAGCAAATATAACTTACATCTGTGGTTATATAACCAGGTTTCATCGCTTAACAGTTCGATGTCCCATTCTTTCATCGGCAGTCGTCTGATGATGTCCACTAACTCCTCAAGACGGGTGCGGGATAGTTCCCCGACACAGACGTTGCTTCGGGATGAGTCGACCCAGTTGGGAATTTCATGGATGCTAGGGCTTCGGATGTAAAACCACTGAGAATGCCACCCTTTATTGCTGGTGGGAGGCTTCATTAGCGGTCGTTTTTCGATGGTCTTGCTATGTTATTTGTTTATCTGCCGAAAGCTAACCTCTCGGGATCGGCTCACATGGAATATAGACAAAAAGAGGTCGATGGTGGGGGTGATTCATGACAGAAGGCAATAAAAGAGACAATATGAATGTAGGAGTTCGGCACTAATTGGGCGAAGCCGACCCCAACGAACCCTAGAAGAAGTATGATGAAGGCATGAAGGGGAAGGCGTACTCCGTACTTAAGGGCAGAAAAGGAAATGGCGGTCCATCCATCCGGTCGATGGTACATCCGCTCGACATGGAGCGGGGCTCGAATTTCATAAGTGGCGGGGATACTGAATTGCTTTCGTATTCCTTCTATCTCTTGTGGAGAGATGGTAGAGGTGTTGTTGATGTGGGCGTAAGTGGTTTCGTTGGAATACTCTTTCAACATCCGCAGGTTGTCAATCTAAGCTTTGGTTGGTTGATTCGGGCTTGGATTCTGGGAGGCGGTGGTCGTAACAGTAGTAGCTTCTATGGCAATGGCGGCGGTAGATGACGGGACGGTGGTGTTACCCATTGTTGAGCAGCAGAGATGTCAATTGACGTGTATATTTGCAAGAAGAAAATAGGGTGCAGAAGAGGCGAAAGCAATGTGGCGGTTGATTTTGGGGAAGAGAGGGTTTTTAAATTTTGAGTTTCGTGCGTTTTCCCGAGAGCGATGGCATGATTAAATCATGTATCAGTGGTGGGTCCTAGTGGGGCGTGCCGGTTGAGTATCCGGTACAGTTGGTGTTGGGCTCGGTGTCTCTAGATATTCCAAATGGGCCTTTATTTTGGTACTCTTCCATTAAACGTTCCATTTTAATAGAAGACTGGGGGCAATGTTGGGGCGCGGATTATCAGGCCCAAATAGTCATGTTATTTTCTTGGCCAATGTGGATTGGTGGTTATTGGGCTTTACTGGAGAGCCGGGCCGTGGCACATAGGGTGAGACCCCTTTTATGAAGAAAACCTTACTGTCAGAACAGAACAATGGGGATGTCTGTAAATCCCTGTTCCCAAAGGTAGGTGTTAGGATTTTATTCGGCGCCTACCTTCTTTTACGGAGACGCAGTCAAATCCCATTAAGGCATCTGACCTAATGGACGGATTTAATGATCTATTCGGGGATAGGCGTGACGTCAGCCGGGTAATCACTATAAATACAAGGCTAAATCTCATTTCACAGGTAATCAACATTTTTACTATACAAAAGCTTACAACCTCCATTGTTAAAGCCTTATTCAGCATGTACTTATTTTTACACCGGAGCTATCCCCCGACGGATAAAAACCGTCAGGCTCTTTGAGTGTAGTCTCGTTATTGTGCAGGATTGACGTACTTTTAGTGATTGAGGCGCGTGGACAAATCTTGGCGTTAACACCTACCAAATTCATGCACTATAAATGGGCAAGTTAATAGAGAAACAAAACACACCATCAGAAATTGAGAAAGTAGAGGGAGAAAAGAAAAACTTCTCTGAGAGTTAAAACAGATTGAGAGAAATCTGAAGTTAGGAGTGTTGCAGAAGAATTTGATCCTACAAAAATATCCGGTTTACACAGCCGATATAAAAATAGTGTGAGAGAGCCAATTTATATAATCTGATCTATAAATTGAAGAATACTTATTTGGTGTATTGTTGTGAGGTATCCACCTAAAGGGTGACGTTGTAATCCCATTATTATAGTGGAAGTTTGGAGTGGACTACAGTCCCGTGGTTTTTCCTGATTTGGATTTTCCACGTAAAATTCTTGGTGTCATTTGTAATTTTATTTTATCCCATTTATTTGCACAAATACTTTATTATCCCAACAAAGTGGTATCAAAGCTTAGTTCGTCTCTGTGCAAATTAAATGGAGGAGAGCACTGGCAACATGATCAAATTGATTGCTTCGAATTATACAATCTGGAGGCCAAAGATGGAGGATTTACTTTACATCAAAGACTTGTGGAAGCCCATCATCATGCCTAACCAAAAATCGCTAACACTGATGATGACGTCAACAACTGAATCCGGCACTCAATCAGCGGCCTTAGCCATAGACGACAGCTCACCGTCAATTTTGACGGACCTGGAATGGGTGGTGCTAAACCGGAAGTGTGCCGCTCAAATTCGACAATGGATTGACAAAAGCATCTTCCAAAATTTTGCTAACGAGCACGACGCTTACACTCTTTGGCAAAAGTTAGAGAAGATGTACGCTCGGACAACCGTACAAAACAAAGCAAATCTGATGCGATGCCTTGTAAACTTAAAATACAAGGATGAAAACAGCGTATCGAAACACATGAGTGAGTTCCAAGGCATCGTTGATCAACTCAACTCCATGAAGATGACCGTGGATGATGAGTTGCAAGCTTTGTTGTTATTGAGCTCTTTACCTAAGAGTTGGGACACATTAGTTGTGTCAGTCAGTAACATTGCTCCTGATGGTAAGCTTACTATGGAAATAGTAAAAGATCGGATGTTAAATGAGGAGTCCCGGCGAAAAGACGAGGGACATACTCCCGAGTCTGAAGCGCTTATCATAGAGAAACAAGACAAGCAAGGGCAACGCGGGAGAAGCAAAAGTCTAAATCCCCGTGGTCAATAACAGGGACGTTCCAAATCCAGTGTCAGGCATGACAAAAAGTGTTATCACTGCGGTAAGCTCGGACATTTCATTAGAGAATACCGAAAGTTAAAAGCAGAGCGGTCCAAAAATTCAGACCGAAATAATGGAGATGATCCCCGAACAAATGATGCTGCAAATGTTTCTGAAGATATTGCTATTGTTCGAGATGATGATTCCATTAATCTGGCAAGTCAAGATTCCACTTGGGTAGTTGACTTTGGTGCATCCTATCATGTCACCCCACGTATAGAGTTCTTTTCATCTTACACTCGCGGCGACTTTGGACGTGTAAAGATGGGAAATAACGGTACATCCCAAATTATCGGCATCGGCGATATTTACTTGGAAACTAATCTTGGCTGCATATTACTTTTGAAAGATGTAAGGCATGTCCCTGACATTCGCCTCAACTTGATCTCCACCGGCAAACTAGATGATGACGGCTATAATAATTATTTTGGTGAAGGAAAATGGAAGCTCACCAAAGGTAACTTGTTGATAGCAAAAGGCAAGAACGATACTTCTCTCTACCTTACAGAAGCCAAGATGTGTATTGGAGAGGTCAATGCAACCAGGAAAGAAGTCCCTACCGAGTTATGGCATAAACGACTCGGTCATATGAGTGAAAAAGGACTTAAAATTCTTTCAAGAAGGGAACTTTTGCCGGGAATCAAAGGTACATCCTTAACTACCTGTGCTGATTGCATCATAGGAAAACAACATAGAGTCACCTTTCATAATTCTCCACCAACTAGGAAAGGTAATGTTTTAGATTTGATACACACTGATGTCTGCACAATGCAAAGTAGAACGGTTAGAGGAGCTTTATATTTTGTAACATTTATTGATGATCACTCGAGAAAAGTATGGGCCTTTGCTTTGAAAACTAAAGATCAAGTGCAGGAAGTTTTCAAGCAGTTTCATGTGAAGGTTGAACAGGAAACCGGTAGACGGTTGAAGTGTGTACGTTTAGATAATGGTGTTGAGTACTGCGGACCATTTGAGGCATATTGCAGGAACTTTGGGATTAGACTGGAAAAATTTGTTCCAAAGACACCTCAACACAACGGTATAGCCGAGAGGATGAACAAAACAATTTGTGAGAGAGTAAGATGTATTCTCTCAAACGCAGAGCTGCCGAACTCTTTTGGGGGGAGGCAATGAGGATAGCGATTGATCTAATCAACCTTTCTCCATCGATTCCACTCAATTATGAGGTTCCAGAAACGGTATGGATTAGTAAAAATGTTTCTTACAAACATTTAAAAGTATTTGGCTGCAGGGCATTTGTTCACATCCCAAAAGATGAGAGGTCCCAACTTGATGGAAAAGCCAAACAGTGCATCTTTTTGGGATATGCCCATGAAGAATTTGGCTACAGACTTTGGGATCCTGTCAACAAAAAGATTGTCAGAAGTCGAGATATGGTGTTCCTCGAAGATCAGACGATCGAAGATTTCGAGAAGCTAGAAAAATCTTAAACTGATGAAATTCCTGTAAATCTGGAACCAGTCTTCACACCTACACATCCTGATGGCGGGGGAAATGCTCCACATGTTGATGACAACAGTTCACGAGAGGATATGTTTGAACCAGGGGCAATTCCAAAACAAGTCCAACCAGAACCACAACTGAGGAGGTCTACCAGATAGCGACAACCGAGTCACAAATATTCTCCTAATGAGTATGTGATGCTCACTGATGGGGAGAACCAAGAAGCTACCATGAAGCCATTGACGATCCTAAGAAGAATGAGTGGTTTAAAGCCATGCAAGAAGAAATGAAATCCCTTCATAAGAACCACACATTTGATCTGTTAAAGCTACCTCAAGGGAAAAAAGCACTCAAAAATAAATGGGTCTTCAAAATGAAAAATGAAGAAAGTAGCTCACAACCACGATACAAAGCAAGGTTAGTTGTGAAAGGGTTTCAACAAAAGAAAGGTATTGATTTTCAAGAAATATTTTCTCCTGTAGTAAAAATGTCTTCGATCCGAGTTGTTCTTGGTCTGGCTGCTAGTTTAAATTTAGAAGTTGAACAACTTGATGTTAAAACTGCATTTTTACATGGTGATCTTGATGAGAAAATTTATATGGAGTAGCCAGAAGGATTCTAAACCAAGGGTAAGGAGAAGCATGTTTGTAGATTGAGGAAGATCTTGTACGGACTCAAGTAGGCACCAAGACAGTGGTATAAAAAGTTTGATTCATTTATGGAGAAGAATGAGTACAAAAGAACCACTGCAGATCATTGCGTTTTTGCCAAGAAATTTCCTGATGGTGATTTTATTATTCTCTTGTTATATGTTGATGACATGCTAATTATAGGCCATGATTCCAGCAAAATTAGTCAGCTGAAGAAGGAATTAAGTAAGTCATTTACCATGAAGGATTTGGGACCAGCAAAACAAATTCTTGGCATGCGAATTTCTCGTGACAGACAAAAGGGCAAAATATGGCTATCTCAAGAACGGTACATTGAGAAAGTTCTTGAAAGATTTAACATGGACAAAGCAAAATCTTTCAGTACTTCACTTGCAAGCCACTTTAAGCTAAGTGCCAAACAGTGTCCTTCAAGCGAGAAGTGATGAAGAAGGTGCCTTATGCATCAGCAGTTGGCAGTTTGATGTATGCCATGGTATGCACAAGGCCAGACATCGCTCACGCGGTCGGCATTGTGAGCAGGTTTCTGTCAAACCCTGGAAAAGAACATTGGACGGCAGTTAAATGGATACTCAGGTATCTTAGAGGTACGTCCAGACAGTGTTTATGTTTTGGTAATGATAAGCCTGTATTGGAAGGATATACAGATGCAGATATGGTTGGTGATGTGGATTCTAGCAAATCCATATCTGGGTACCTGATAACTTTTGCAGGAGGAGCTGTGTCATGGCAGTCACGACTACAAAAATACATTGCCTTATCCACCACAGAAGCAGAATATATTGCAATCACAGAAGGTTGTAAAGAGTTATTGTGGATGAAGAAGTTCCTACAGGAATTGGGACAAAAGCAAAAAAATATATTTGTTACTGTGACAGTCAGAGTGTTATTCATCTCAGCAAAAATTCAACATTCCATTCCAGATCAAAACACTACGATGTAAGGTATCACTGGATACGTGATGTGTTGGAAGAAAAATTGCTACAACTTGAGAAAATTCATACTGATAATTATGGGTCAGATATGATCACAAAGCCATTACCAAGAGAGAAGCAAGAAGTCTGCAAGATAGTTGCAGGACTTGTGGCAGCTCCAAATTTATCTTAAGGGGGAAGCCCTTTGTCATGTGTTTGGAGGGGGAGATTGTTAGGTCCAAACCACATGTTTTTCATGTTTGGTGGCTAATGGTTGGTGGTTGGTGGTTGATGGCTGCCTAATTCTACCAACCATATTTGCCTAACCTTTTTTGTTTTGTTTATTCCTTCACCTACCAAATTCATGCACTATAAATGGGCAAGTTAGTAGAGAAACAAAACACACCATCGAAAATTGAGAAAGCAGAGGGATAAAAGAAAAACTTCTCCGAGAGTTAAAACAGATTGAGAGAAATCTGAAGTTAGGAGTGTTGTAGAAGAATTTGATCCTGCAAAAATATCCGGTTTACACAGCCGAGATAAAAATAGTGTGAGAGAGCCAATTTATAGAATCTGATCTATAAATTGAAGAATACTTATTTGGTGTATTGTTGTGAGGTATCCACCTAAAGGGTGACGTTGTAATCCAATTATTATAGTGGAAGTTTGGAGTGGACTACAGTCCCGTAGTTTTTTTCCGATTTGAGTTTTGCACGTAAAATTCTTGGTGTCATTTACAATTTTATTTTATCCCATTTATTTGCACAAATACTTTATTATCCCAACAAAAGGTCATATCCAAATTTCTCTCTTTCAACAAACCGTATTTATTAATCCATGTATTTTGTGACCGATAAAAAGTCTTGTATTTGTATTGATCTTTATCCATGTATTTTGTATAAATTATATTTCAAAACTAAAAATCTTATTTGACTTTTACCAATATTCAATATCAAGATTTATTGTGCTTCACTTTATAGAGGCACAAAATCTGGTGAATGAAGTTGAAGTGATTATCTGCATTTCTGGATTTGATCACTTTTACAAAGCTAAGGTAGTCTGTTTTAAATATGATTTTTTTAATCTTCTTTTTTTTTTTTTTTTTTCTATTCTAACGATGAGAAGATAGCCTAATTACACTACTACCCATGGTTATATACTATCTAAATCACTAGATACACACAATATCTCACTAATCACGTAATTTCTTCTACAAAGTATGTTAAATTTTTTTGGACAAAAGGCAAAAATTTTCTTCTACGTGATTGATGACTTGTAACTTTAAAGGAACTTATGAGAATCATTAGGCTTAATTCCCACTATGACTCTAAACAGAGTCGGTCCTTGCTAAATACCCTATAATTTTGTACTCCCTTCGTTTCAAAATTAAAGTTTTATTTATAAAATAACGACTATTAAGGATAATTTTATATTCTTAAATATATCTTTAATATTAATTAGAAATTCAGCTAGGAAAATGTAATATTAAAAATGATAATAAAAGAATAATTACAAATTAAGAATCACATTTCACTTTATAATTCTATAATAAAAATACATCTATAAGGGAATTGCAAGTTTACCATTTAATTCCTTTTGGATGTAGAATTTTCATAGTTACGTCTTTTAAATTTCTTATCTGTAGCTTTTGCAAACAATTACAATTTACAATTCCTGTGGACAAACTTTTTGTAAGATGTTCCAACAAAATAAACAATGCAACTACATATATAACCAATGGTGCATATTGTTGGCAAGTACAAGGCTCTATTATAACCTCAAAAAATATTTATAAAATAAAATACTACTTGAGAATTCTCTGTCTCCTTAGCTTAATTATCAAATTATAACTACCACTTACTATGTAAATTGTACATTCCACCATAAAAATTTAAAAATATTCATCTACCAACATTAGAAGCAAATTCATCAGCTAAATTACTTAAAATAAAAGGAGGTTAAACAACAATTAGCAGGATTTTCTCCCAATAACATTTCATATATACAAATATGTTATTTGGATAGCAAGGAGAGAAACATGTCCTTAATACATTATATTATACATGAGAAATGTAAATAAATAATTTCCAACCATCCCATAAACTAAAGACCATTAATTCTACCAACAGAGAAACTATATAAATATTCCTAGTCAGTTATCTTCTTCTCTTCTTTATGTTTTTTATCAAACACTCTAATCAACTAAAATATATTAAAACGGTAAATTATTACAAATGATGAAAAAATTATAATACAAAAAATTGAAAAGGTAATCCTTTCAAACAGAATAACAGATAATCAAAAATAATTGTCAATCGTAGCAACAACTAATGGACACCAAATATATTCCTAAAAAATAGTCATATTACAAAAATAATAATAGAATATACAGATTTGAGCAGTTCTTCAATATAAACAGAGAAAGAACTGGTCGTCATGATAACGCTACACCCAAATCTGAACAATCTATCTTCAATAATTTACGCATTGGAAAAATTCTCACGAACAAAAAAAATAATCTTCCAACCGGAGAAAGCAAAGTCTCTCAAAAGATGATAATGAAATATTCTCATAAAAAAATTCAGTTATATTACGGAGAAAACAAATCTTACAAGAGCACAATAAGAGAAATCTAGGAGAGGGTATTTCCAAAATAAAGAGAGCCCTTCCGTGCTCGTCAATTATCTAAAAAGACTTCAAAATCAATTGGCTATATACAGGTCCATAACTAAAGGTGGCTTGATTCATCTTGTACTGCTCATTCTTTTATTTGGCAAACGCGATCTAAGAAAAATTTCCTCCATCTCTCTATTATGGTGCACAAGGAGAATTTTAAAAAATTACATTAGCACCATAACGGTGTGTATGAGAACTTTCCATACACACCATAATTACCATGATTTTCTTTTTTGAAAATTGCATCCGCCGGATCTGAAAATGAGCTGTACAATATGGATCACTCCCCTATTTTATTTACACATATTTACATATATCACTTGGAAGAGAGAGATTTAGACAAATCAGAAAAAATAGTCTTGACCACATTTCCTCTCTTGGGAAGCTGCACGGTTCTATATCTCTCCTGCAACCTTGCTTGGGCTGCAGCCTGACCTGATCCATTCTGCCCACTGTTGGAATCTGACCGGTTGTTGCTGCTGCGCTCACCACTGTAATTCTCTCCTTCACTCATATTTCTGCTCTCAATTTCTCTCGTACATTTGCTAGGCTAAGAGTACTAAATACTAGTAGACAGTGAGACAAATAATATAGAGGAGGGAGGGGGGGGGGGTTGATTTTGTAAATTCATAACTGAGAGGACTATTAATAATGTGATTGAAAAACAAATGACATTAACTTCAAGAGGCAAGGTAGGTCCTAATAACTTGTGCAAGCTTAACTAGTCGCGGACGCACAAGCGGTGCGTATATAAATTATATAAGATAAAATAAGAATTTTATAAAATTTAAAGAAATAAATAAAAAAATATTAAAAATTAACATTAAAAAAAATAAAATAGTAATATATCTAAAATTGTAAGGACGAAATACTATAAAAAAAGAAAAAAGAAAAAAAGAAAAACATGTGACCCAATTACACTAAACTTTTAGAGAAAACTTCCGTGGAGACTTTATAATATAGATAATTATGATTTCTCATATTTTCATGTATTTGGATAAGATAATAGTTATTCATTCAAAAAATTAATTGTAAATTAATAAATATATTGTACTCCCTCCGTTCCAAATTATATGATCATTATTAACTTTTGAAAGTCAATTTGAGACATTTTCAAACTCAGAATTAAGATAACTCATTTAAAATTATGAAATAATAAAACTTACAATGAGTAATACTTTTTAGATAACTCACAATATTCATCATTATATTGATTAAAATTAAAAGAATTTATGTCACTTTTGAGTTTAAAAATTTTCTGAAATTAATTTTGAAAAATTAACAATGATCAAATAATATATAATGAATGGATTATACGTCAACAATACATGAGATAAAAGATGAGACATAGAACTTAGATTTTTATTGTAATGTACTCTCCCTCTGTTCCTTTTTATATGTCACTTATTCTTTTTATCTGTCTATTGTAAGTTTTATTAAAATTATAATGAATTAGTTTTTCATATTATTTTTATATTAAATACTAGTTTGTTTCTCTTTTATTTTTTCAATGAGATTTATAAGCGTAATATTAAGATTTTATGCGATTTAATTAATTAAACAAAATATTAAGTATATTTTTTTAACATATATATTTTTACCTAAAACATCAATTAAAAAGAAACGCCGAAAGTATTACACTACTCCCTCCAACATTCCTAATTAAGGAAAAAAATTAATTTACCAATTTTTTATTTCATTAAAAGAGTTCATTTTTTAAATAATAATTTTTATAAAATAATATTTTTAAATTTGTAATCATTTTATATTATAATGCCACATTACCAAATTAACAAGTTATTATTCTTAAAAACATCCATAAGACAGAAATAAATTATTATTTTTACAAATAAGTTTTTTATTGTGAACCAAACAATATGAGAGGAAGGATGACAGCCTCATGTGCTATTTATCCACTAATGCTATCGTTCTGTCATGCACTTAGTGCGTCACCTGGCCACCTCATCTATTTTGTACTCAGCCTGCAGCATATATAATAATTGTATCTGTTTTGTCAATCTCTATATAATAATACTTCCCTCATTTTAAAATTAAAAATATAATTTAATTTTTGAGATCAAATAATAATATATTAAATTTTAAACTAATGTGAATTTATTTAATTTTAATTATATAAAATATAGTAAAAATTATTAATTATAAAATTTATTTTATTTTAAACCTTTATAAATTATTCAAATTTTAAAATTTTATTTGACTTAAAAAGTCAAATTATATTTTTAATTTTAAAATAGAATACTAAATATAAAGATCCACGTTCAGTGAATTTCGTCATCTTTGAATATCACAGTTTGAGATTTGTTTATGTCATAGTGTGAGATTTGTTAAAGTATCAATCAAAGGCGGCTAATTAAGAAAATGGAGCTCTTTAGTCTTTGGCGTGAATTGAACCACGTTTTCTATTTTGAAGCATATGTTAATTTCAACCGATGCAAATCCCGAACAGACTACTGTTTGTTCAGTGTTTCTTCAATGTTTTTATTAAACAAATAAAATTATAATTTATTACGAAAAGAAAAAAATTATAATAAAAAAGTTAAAATGATAATTTTTTAAAAATAAATAATAGATAATTAAGAAGAGAGTGGTTGAATTATTAATTGTTCTTGGTGTTATCCTTTTCAATTGCCTATCATGTTTGTTTACAATTTAATTCTTGAATAGTTTCCCCTTTCTTCTTGGATTTCTAGGGCTGTCAAACACTCTCTCTCTCTCTTCACTTCTTGACCTTAAGGTACAACTATTGTCTAATTTTGACTTTGTTCTTTTTTATTTATGTGTATATTTTTTTGATTCATACTTTTTATTTTTCTTGATTTTATCCGTCTTTGTGATGTTAACCTTCTTGGCTCTTAATAGTTTTATGCCTCTTTGGTTCTTGATGTCATGAATTGTAATAATTCTTGCTAATTCTCTTCTTATTGATTTTGGGCTTCCACATGAAGATTTTTTTATTTTTTATTTTTTTAATAGCAAACAGCCATTTGAATATAACGGTTGATTATTAGGCTATTGTTAATTTGTTATGCAAATCTCTATCTTCTTTGTTTTACAAGCCAATTCTCATTATCGTTTGCCCATATTTAGTACCAGTAGTTAATACTTATATATCTTCAATAGTTCAGTTAAATCTCCCTTTACTTAAAGTCTCTTCTATTTATAAAATAAAAGTAAGAGAAAACCAGTATATGAGACAATGTGGGACTTTGAAACAAAGATATTGTTGAACTAAAAGCCTCTCATTCTTATAACTTGTTGTTAAACTTATGTTTCTGGAGGTGTCGATGTGAGACAAAGTGATGACCAAACTTATTCTTGAGCAATACATTGTTTTCCACTCTTTTTTTGATTCCATAGTGATGACCAATTCAAGAAAGTCCACCACTTTCATTCTCATATTCTAGATATGATAATGCTGATTATTGAGAGAAAAAAGTGTAGTCCACTTGACTTCTTTTGAATTTTGATTTTAAAGCTGAATTTTCTCAAAAGTTTATGCCATAGATGGTGCTGGTGAAAGTATATGGCTGATACATGTCAATAATTTCCACACTTTCAAATCTATTTTTTTTAATAAAAAGAACCATAAATTTTATATCTTGTTTCAACCATATATTAGACGATGTGGGACTTTGAAACAAAGATACAATTGAACCAAAAGTCTATCATTCTTATAGCTTGTTGTTAAACTTATGTTTCTTGATGTGTCGATGTGGGACAAAGCCACAAAGGTATATGTGTTGCTTCTTCCTTTTCTTGACACACTGATTCCTTAAGTGACTAAGTCCCACATCATTTAGAATAACTAAGTCTAGAGGAAGTTTCCTTATAAAATGACTTCCTAAGTTAGAAAACCAAGGGTCCAATACTTGGGCTTAGCTAGTTGGTTTCAAACGGGTCGGGCCTAAGGTTTAGGATCAGGCAGGACCAAGGGCATATGTTGGTCCAAGCTAAGGGCCTCTAATTTTTTCTCGCACAAGGCCTCCAAATTTTCAGGACCGGCCCTGGAAGAGTTTTTCCGGAGATTGATACTTTCTTGAGGTGGGCTCTTTTTGAAAAATGATATATATTGCGAAAGTTTACGTTAATCTTTTTGGAGAGATGTGTAATTAGTGAGGTTCTCCTATAATTTCTACCAATCTCATGTATTAATACCTTCACAATTGTAATTCGACATAAATTTATTGTAATATATAGCATTACTCATTCTTTTTTCATGGGAATTTAGTTAGTGATAAAAAGTCTAGTGAGACAGTTTGTTTTTTGTTTTTTGTTTTTTTTTTTTTGTATTGAGAACAATGTCTTCTATTTGTATTGATCTTTATCCATGTATTTTGAATAAATTATATTTCAAAAATAAAAATCTTATCTATCTTTTGCCAATATTCAATATCAAGATTTATTGTGCTTCACTTTGAAGGTATTATCTGCATTTCTGGATTTGCGGATCACTTTTACAAAGCTAAGGGTAAGGAAGTTTGTTTAGATTATATATATATATATATATATATATATATATATATATATATATATATATATATATATATTATATATATATACATATATTTGTTTTTTTATATTCTAACGGTGAGAAGGTAGGCTAATTATACTACTACCCTTGGTTATATACAAGATAAATTACTAGATACACACAGTATCTTACGAAACACGTAATTTCCTCTGCAGAGTTTTTAACTTTTTTTGGGGCAAAAGGCAAAAAATTCTTCTGCATGACTTATGCCTTTGTACCTTAAAAGGCACTCATGAGAATCTTTAGGCTTAATTCCCACTATGACTAAACAGAGTCAATCCTTACTAAATACGGTTGGGTATGGTCCAAGGGTCATTCCCCACACCCGCCCCGCCTATACAGGGCCGGCCCTGAGTTTTTAAGGGCTTAAAGCCACAACGAAAAAAATGGGCCCTTTTCGAGTTAGTGCCGGAACCAGGATAAAATTTGAGGGGGGTCAAAATTTGAGGGCGGTTAAACTCACTTTGATTCACCCAATCCACTTGGGTCATATCCTAATACATGTATAAATGTTTCTTAGCTCACCACATTAGCTATTTATGAGTTTTTAGCAAATCTTCTCATTCAAGCATTTTATCAAACAACTTGTCTACAATGTGAAAATTTCCAGATTTTACAAAAGTTTAGGCATGGTTTAGCCCAAATTTCTTCATAGAAATCCTTCCTTATACTTTCGTATAGTACATATTCTCATTACCCAACCAATTCCACAACTAATTCACATAAATATATACCAATTTTACATATGGATTTACCCAATTTATAAAAATATAGCAAAAGTAGATGGATTACCTCTTGAAGCTTCGCATAATTGGGGGCCCTAAAAATAACAATTTTTTGGTAGGCCTAAAGCTCCCGCACCTCTGGCTTTAGGCCAGGGCCGGTGCTGCGCCTATAGAATCCTCACCCCCGCCCCCGCCTAAACTGAACCCATACCCGCCCTGCCAAAATCACAGAACTACGGAGGAGCCTTCCTTTCTTCAAAAATCACAGAACCACAAAGGAGTGAGAACTACTTGTTTATATTGTTCTGAAGTTTGTAAATATATTGGGCATCAAAACTAAATCTAAACAACAAACCAATTCATGAGAAATTGATCAACCAATACACTAAACAAAACCTAAGTAACTACTTTATAAAATGTAGAGATATTATGTGAATATATTGAAAGAAAGAAAGAAAACTAACTTGATTGAACTATCCGAAAGTCTCGCACGACAGGGGAAAAGGGAGCATGTATGCAAGTGTTTGACCAGAAGAATGAAGCCGTATATTCCTTTTACAGTAGAGTATTAAGTTTGTTTGAGATCATCTACTATTTCAACTTTTGTTTGACAGCAACGGTAATTTGGGCCTTTAGGCTAAACATTTTTTTGGGCCTTTTGGTTAACTCTTCTTTGATCGATCCATTGACAACGTTGTCAATTTAAGGATAGTCTTACAACACATCGTGACCGTCCACCTGAAGATCAAACGGTTAAATAAAGCTCTCGTCCGCAGTTTTGTTTCCAGTATTCCGCAATTTAATACTGCGGACGGGTCACAAGACCAAAACCTCCTTTAATTACTCCTCCGTCCGCAGTTTAATACCGCAGACGCTAAGTATGTTCTTAAATGCAAAATGACACCGTTTTAAGATGGAAACTGAAAGGTCTCGTCTGCAGTTTAATATTACGAACGCTATGTCTATGAAAACAACGCCGTTTGGAATCTGGAAAACTAAGAAGTCTCGTCCGCAGTATTAAACTGCGGATGCTAGGTCTCCTAAATATAATACGGTCAAATACTGTAAACTGATCTGGATAAACAGAAGAGTTCGAACTAAAGCTCGAGAATTTTCTATTTCTTCTTGCATATTCTTATTCTTACTGATTCATGTGATATGTCTTGAAGAGACATGCATGACTAACAAATTGGAAGGATCTATGTGCTGAAAACACTTCACCTCACTGACTCTTTTTATCCATCCTTCTAAATTATTTTGCCATTTATGTTTCTCATCATCTCATATTACTTGAATATGTAACAACAAACAAGAATATGCAAGGGAACTAGATGATTTTTAGCTTTAATAAAGTTATATTTATATTTTTTGATCTAAACTCATTTTTAAAATACCGATCTGAGACGAGTATAGTCCGATTTAATGCTATTAAGTTTTCTTATTAAGGCAAAAGAATTTTCTATTTTAGAGTAGAATATTTCAAAGAATAGATGGGTTGTTTCAACGAGATTCAAACTGAGATGTCTCAAAATGTACTGCCAGGATGGGTTAATTGTTTAACTCTTTTTAAGCAAACCCTGGAGTGTACATCACAACATGTTGAGGTTATTCAGGAATAAATCTCAACATGTTGTGATGGCACTTCTAGGATTTGCATAGAAGACCTAAACAATTGACCCATCTTAGTCGTTCTGTTTGACCTAGCGTCCGTAGTTTAATGCTGCGAACATGACTTACTTAAAAACGGTGTCATTTCCTTCTTGGCCATACCTAGAGTCTGCAGTATTAAATTGCGGACGAGACTTACTTAAAAACGGCGTCGTTTCCTTCTTGGCCATACCTAGAGTCCGCAGTATTAAACTACGGACGAGACTTACTTAAAAACGGTGTCGTTTTCCCTTCTTTGATACCTAATGTCCGCAATATTAAACTGCGGACGAGACTTACTTAAAAACGATATCGTTTCCCCTTGTTTGTCATACCTAGCGTCCGCAGTAAAGATATGGTTATCTAAAAACTTTTACATGAAAGATTTGGGAGAAACATCCTACATTTTGAGGATAAAAATCTATAGAGATAGATCTAAAAGGATGCTCGGCTTGACCCAACGAATGTATATTTGTTCAATACTAAAGAGGTTTAGCATGACCAACTCCAAGAGAGAACTCATGATGATGAGTCAGAGAGTACATCTCTCCAAAAAATTATCCCCAAAGATATCGGAAGAGAGAGATCACATGAGTAAGATACTTTATCCTTCGTCGATAGGATCCATCATGTGTGGGATGATATGTACGAGATATGATGTTGTTAAATATTAGTCAAATCCTGGAGAAGATCACCGTAAGACAGTGAAAAATATCCTGAAGTACTTAAAAAAAACTAAGAATGTGTATCTAGTGTATGGTGGGTCTGGTATGAAACTAGAGGGCTATAAAGATTCAATTAGATTGACCAAGACGATGACAAATCTACTTCGGGATATGTGTTTACATTAAACGGTGGTGCAGTGAGTTGGAAAGAGTTTCAAGTAGCAAACGGTTGTTGATTAAGTGATAGAGGCATAGTACATAGCTGTAAATGAAGCTGCAAAGAAAGTTATTTGGTTGAACAAGTTCAGAACTTGGAATGGTTCCTAGCATACGAGGATCAGTGCCTGTATATTGTGACAACACTGGGGCTGTTGCACAAGCCAAGAAATCTAGGTCTCATCAGAAATCCAAACATGTATTGCGACACTTTCGTTTGATTAGAGAAATCAGTGAAAGTGGAGATGTCGCCTTAGAGAGAATGGACTCTCAAAATAATATTGCAGATTCATTTACTAAAGCATTATCTCAGCAACAGTTTGATCGCCATTTAGAGAAAATGAGTATGAGATATCAGGGCGATTGACTTTAATGCAAGTGGGAGATTGAAAATAGTATGCCCTCAAGCTAATCACATTGAATGTGACAAACATTTACTTTGTAATCTTGTTCATTTATTAATAAAAAAAATTATTTATTAAAGGCATTCTTTATCCATGTTTAATTGGTTGAATTAAATAAATGTGATAAACCCGCAGTTTTTTGAGCAATACTTTTAGAATCATGAAGAGTTCATGCTAATGAGATCTAACTTCTAGATAACTCAAAACTAAAATGTTCCTAATCGTTGGATTACTAATGTATGGTTACTGATTCCGGATAGATTAGTACATATTATGCTTACTCTGTTAAAGAGGATGATTGATCTCATAATCATTTGCATTGAGACACTAAAGCAAGTATGTATGTGCTTATTGGAGAATAAGTTCACCGAACGTGACTCGCTTAAGGAACACCTTATGGAGTTTTACTTATCTGACAATAGGAGTTCCTATAGTGATAGTTGTACAAGTAATCTTTGGACTTAAAATCATCATATACCTTGTGTATTCTGAATTATACTTTGTCATATTCCTTAAGACTCTTAGGGTATATCAAATGGTATGTTCGGGTATAATAAAATGTACATGGAGGTAGGTGAATGATCAACAAAGGATCCACCACTTCTAGTAAAGAGAGAGAATGTCCTATGCGATTCGATAAATGACAACTCAGAAATCCTTGGCCAAGGTGAATGGAAATTAGAAAGGAGTTTTTAATTAATATTAACTAGAATTGTGCATTTGAGAATCGAAATGCATATGATTAAATAAATAAGACTCTTCAGTAATTCTATGTCTTATGTTTATTCGGGACATTGTATGGTAGAAGGATTGAATTGTACGGTAACTATTCACGGAATAGGTTCTTTGTCAAGATATGTTGAGAGGTGCCCTTCATGATGTAGAATAAATATTATTTATTTATATTTGAATTAAAAGCTTTTAATTCATTATAAATAATATTAGAATGGTTCTAATTTATTTATTCTACTACCGGAAAATATTGAACCTAAAGGGTCACACCATAAAAGAGAAATATTATTTTAGAATTAATTAACTTAATAATAATAATTTAGTATTTAGAGAAATACTAATATTTATAATTAAGTAATTGGAGAAATACTAATTATAAATTAATAAGAGGAGTCTTATTATTATTATTATTATTATTATTATTATTATTATTATTATTATTGTTATTGTTATTATTATTATAAATTATTTACTTCCTAAATAGTTTAGAGATTAAATTAAAACCCTAAGTCCTAAAGAGTTTAGGAAGGGGAGAAGTCTATATAAGGAGAGGTCTTATGATAGATTACTGTTAATGTTACTTGTGAGTATAGAGATACTACGTAACAAAATTCTTTACAACCTAAAGAGTTAAAAGTGAGAGCGAGAATTAGGGCTAGCCACCCAAGGTTTTGGAGAAAACTTAAATTTACTTCTTCAATCATGTTCTCTTGGTGGATCACCTTTCGAGCGCTACACACATTGAGTAGCTAACGTTTGATCCGAGGAGTTGAAGAAGCAAGAAGGAGCAAATGATTAGAACTTGAAGATCAAATCAAAGAGTTGATTCATCTTCTTAAGGTATATCCTTTATCTCTCCTCGATTAATAATATCGCATCAAGGTGTTTCTGGGATTGCAGTAAAAAGTTTAAATATGATTTATGCCATGATTCCACGTTATATCAATTAGATTGTATGCATGTTCTTAAATCTACAAACCAACACGTTTACCATTTAATTCCTTTTGGATGTAGAAATTTCATAATTACCTCTTCCAAATTTTTTTTTATATATAGCTTTTTCAAATAATTAGGATTCCAGTGGGCAAGGTTTTTGTAAGATATTCCAACAAGATAAACAATGCAACTAGATATATAACTAGACCTAACAATTTATAATCCAAATTCACAGGTCACTCAGCTCACCTGTTAAATTTAAGGGTTCGAACATGAATAAATGTCACCCATTAAAAGTGGGTCTTTTAGACCCGATCCATTTAAATCTAACCCATAACAAATCAACCCGCAAGTGACCCAGAACATTTGTTATTATTTAATGTTAATTTTTGTTTAAATTTACTACTGCTAATATCCACTAATAAGTAGTAAGTCAACTCTAATTACTTGATTTTTCATCTTGTAATGCTTTTCCAAATCTAGACATAGAAGAGACAATAGTAAAAATGTAACTATAGTGCATAGGAGAGATGATAATACCTTATTTGGCAAACAACTTTACATTTTAATAACAATTTTACATTTCAATAAACTTGTCGTTGTTTTGAAAGAAGTTTTATTGTTTAAGAATACTTGAAACAATTTATGTTTTATTGTTCAAAAGAACTTGAACTAATTTACGATTTAATGTTTTATTATTTAAGAACACTAAATATATGTAACAAAAGAAAGTAATAAACTTATGAGTCACCCAGCCCAACCCATTAACATATGGGTTAGGGAGTATGATCCATTAAAAAAAAGATCTTTTTGACCCAAACCAAACAAGTCCGTCCATAACAATTCCGTCCACAAGTGACCCAAGCCATCCGTTTGTTAAGTCTATATATAACCCAATGATGCATACAAGGCTCTTTTATAACCTCAAAAAACAAAAAAATAAAATAAAAATACAGCTTCTGAATTCTGATGTCTCCTTAACTTAATTATCAAATTATAAGTACCACTTAATCTGTAAATTGTACATTCCACCATAAAATTGTATAAATATTTATCTAAAACATCTAGCAACATTAGAAGCAAATTCATCAGCTAAATTACTCTAAATTTAAATAAAAAGGGGAAAGGGAGGGTAGTTGTGCAGGAGGGGGGGGGGGGGAGTTTATACAACAATTAGCAAGATTTCTTCCCAATAACATTTCATATAATACAAATTTACAAATTGGATAGCAAGGAGCGAAACATGACCTTAATACATTATACATGAGAAATGTAAATAAATAATTTCCAACCGTCCCATAAACTAGGTACCATTAACTCTACGGGTGGAGATCTAGACAGACCGTGTGAGATCAATTGACTATATAAAGATTCATAGCCAATTATATAAACAGACACTGTCAGATCAATTAATTATAGTTATCGATAAATCACCATATATATTATATTGGGAAGTGATCCATACTTAAATATGATTATGGGGTATAATAATCAAGTCATCTTGTACTGCTCATTCCCTTATTCGGCAAACGCAATCTTAAAAAAAAAAATCCCTCCATCACACTATTATGGCGCCTAAGGAGAATTTAAAAAATTACATAAGCACCATAATTCTGTGTGTGAAAACTTTCTATACACATCATAATGATGCAGTGATTTTCTTTTTTTAAATTGCGTCTCCCAAATTTATAAATAAGCAGTATAAGATGAGTTAACTACTTCACGCAAATAAACAGTATACAGGTAAATAAGCAGTATAAGACGGATTCACTATTACATGCTTCACAGCCGTCTTTTACTATGAATCACACCCCCTTATTTTATATCTATATATCACTTCGGGGAGAAAGATTTAGAAAAATCAGAAAAAATAGTCTTGACCACATTTCCTCTCTTAGGAAGCTGCACAGTTCTATATTTCTCCTGAAACCTTGCTTGGGCTGCAGTCTGACCTGATCCATTCTGCCCACTGTTGGAACCTGACCGGTTGTTACTGCTGCCCTCACCACTGTAATTCTCTTCTTCACTCATATTTCTAATCTCAATTTCTCTCATACATTAGCAATACTAAATACTGGGAAGGGTGAGACATAAATAATATAAAAAAGAGGCGGCCCGGGGGCGGGGGAGGGGGGTAATTTTGTAAATTAAGAAGTAAATTTCTTAATGGATAAGAACACAGATGACATTAACTACAAGAGACAAGGTGGGTCCTAATAACTTGCGCATGCTCAATTATTGTAGGTCCGCCCCCACGGCCCCACCCACTTTTATTTTTTGTCATCCACTAGTATGCTATAGCCTATAATTGGCTTCTGCCATTTTTGTCGTGCACTTGATGCGTCACCTAGGACACCTAATCTATTTTGTACTCAGCCAGCATAATAATTGTATCTGTTTCGCCAATCCCTATATAATGATATTATCATATATAATAATACTATATTCGTTCTAATTTATATAATTTAATTTTTAAGTTAAATAATGATATATTAAATTTTAAATTAATATAAATTTTATTTAATTTTATTTAATACAATTATTATAATTATATAGTATATAATAATTATTATTAATTATAAAATTTATTCATTTTAAATTTTTATGACTCATAAATTTAATATATTATTATTTAATTTCAAAAATATAATTATATTTTTAATTTTAGAACCGATAGAGTGCTTAAATATAAATATAAAGATCCACGTTCACTGAATTTATTCATATTTACATATCAGTGTGAGATTTGTTAAGTATAAAAGGCAGCTAAGAAAATGGTTCTTTTAACATGTACTCTTGAACTGTGTGCTTAGCAAGAAATTCCCTGAGAAAATGGAGCTCTTTAGTCATTACTATGAATTGAACCACGTTTTCCGTTTTGAACCGCACGTTAATTTCAATCAATGCAAATCCCAAATAATCTAGTGTTTGTTTAGTGTTTCTTCAATGTTTTTTTATTAAATAATATAATATAAAAGATTGAAATATATTAAAATTATTATTTATTGATAATAAAAAAAATTAAAATGATAATATCTTTAAATAAATAGTAGATAATTAAAAAGAGAGTCAATGTGGTAATATAACACTAAAAATACTCTTGAAAAATAGTTATATTTTAAAAATAACAAATGACTATGTAAATTTGAGCATTTATTCAACACGAGTAATATATCCATAATAAATGGCCATAATGACTCCATACTCATATTCAAAAAGATCTATTATCGTTAATTCGGACACTTAAAAAAATTTTCACAAATTGAAAAAATAATTCTTAAAATGGAAAAAGCAATATTACAAGATATTATAATAAAAATCATAAAAAATTAAAATAAAAAAATTAATCATATCATAGAGAAAATAAATTCTAAAAAAAATACTTTATAAGGAAAAATAAATTATTACAAAGTAATAAAAAAGTAAAAGAAAACAATCTAGAGAAGGTATTACTCTTTATAAAAGCAATAGAATCCTCCCAAGATCTAGAACGAATGCTAGGATTCTTGAACATAGAGAGAAGAAAAAGTAACTTTGAAATTTGATTTAAGTGTTGTTAATTAATGCAAAATTCTGTACATTTCAATGTTGGAGGTATAGTAAAATAACTAGAAAACTACTACGAAAAAAAATAAAAAGTATATAAAAAAGATATCAATATGAATTAAGACGTGTGTAAAATATTGTCCTTAGAGATAATTTTTTTCCCTTTAATATTATATATTATCGGTGCAAAATGTCACGACAAATTCTCTTTAAGATTCAATAATTTTGTCTTTGTTAACATACATTCGAATAAAAAATTGACATGAACAGACGAAGAACCCAACTTTATTAGTAATAAAAAGGATGAGAGCACAAAATATATTTAGTGTAAAGGAGGAGAGTTTTTTTATGTTCCAATAATATATATTCCCTCCGTCCCAAATTAATTACATTTTTAAGACTTTTTAAAGTCAAATTGATTATTTTTAAAACTAATCTTTTACTATTTTTGCTAACATATAGGTGAATATATTATAACCAAAAGAAAGTATATACAATTTATTACTAATTTCAATTTTTATAATTTTAGAAATATATTTATATATGCTTAATTATTAATTTTAAAAATAATCAATTTGACTTAAAAAAGTCCTAAAAAAGCAAATAATTTGGGACGGAAAGAGTAATATTTTTCCTAAAAAGATATACAGAGAATTTTCTGAATAAGTTGTAGTCTGTTCTGCAGAACTAAAATCCTTATTTTGTATTAAATCGTAAATAAAAATTAAGTGGCAATAAAACAAATGAGTTCCAGTTTCAAACCACGTCTTCCTGCTTCAAACCACAACAATCGTGGTATTAAAATCCGGCCCCAACACAACGTTTTTATTAAATCACATAGTTCCGAACGAACATGTTGCTTAGCTTACTGGTTGAAATAAAATCAATGTTATATTGAGACCATCACGTGGGACATAGATGGATATACCGATATTAGTCCAACCAGGGCATATAAAATCTAATTGGTGGCCGGTTCGGTGCACTTAACTACCGGTACCGTCCGGTACACTGTGTTATGGTTTTTTTTTTCTTTTTTTAAACCACAATTATGAGAAAAAAAAATAAAAAATAATAGAGCAAGTTGGAAAAAAAATTGTCAAAAAAAGTATATTTTTTATTGAAAAAACACTATAAGTATATTTTTTATTGAAAAAACACTGTAAACTATTTACAGTGTTTTTTCAATAAAAAATATACTTTTTTTGACAATTTTTTTTTCAAACTTGCTCTATTATTTTTTATTTTTTTTTCTCATAATTGTGGTTTAAAAAAAAAAAAAACCATAACATAGTGTACCGGACAATACCGGTCGTTAAGTGCACCGGACCGCCCCCCAACCCTATAAAATCGTACTGAACCGATTGGCACCGTACCAAATTAGTTATTGAATTTTAAAAAAAATAAAAATGGATATGTCGCACCGGTATGTGTTGACATAGTTACGGTACCGATTATATACCGATTTTATATTTATTTTTTGTAAACTTTTGAAAAAATTCATTTTTTTTAATCTACTTGCTATGCTTGTATTATATCTGCTATTATCCAATATGAGTGTAAAAATCACAATCCAGTAGTAAGAATAAATAAAGAACAAACAAGTAGCAATGCAAAGCAAGTAGGAATTGAGTGGGAATAAAATTGGCCAATTGCCACCTACTTCATGCATAAGGTTATGCTCTAAATTAGTCTAAAGTCAGAAGATATACTGTATGTTGCTAAGTAATTAATATATATATATAATATATATATATATATATATATATATATAATAATAATTCAGTAATACTAACATTAGATAATGTATATTACTAAATTGTATAAAGTACTTAATTATAGAGTATATCATAATGTACTAATATTATGTAATGTATTTTATTAAAAAAATACCATTTATATATAATATGTAATATATCTAATTAAATGAATCAACTGGTATATTGGTTCGGTAAAGTAAATGTCGATTAGAAAAAAATACATACCGATACCGGTACCAAAATACCGGTATATATCGAATTTTTTTTACCGATACCAAATTGAGATATAAAAATATCGAATTGATTGTACTGAATCGATCGATTTCAATAATTTACCGAATTTACCATTTTATTTGCGTGTCAGTCCAACCAGGATAATCTATCTATCATTTCAACAAAAGGAACTCCACTTGCAAAAACGTTTGGTACAACAATTAATTTAATTAAATATTTTGACTTTGAAATTCTAATAAAAATCTAACAAGAGGTGTGTTCGACTTTCATGCAACTTATGAAAAATATTTAATCTAATACAAACCTTCAAAATAATAAAAATTATAGAAAATTGGAAGTGCGAAGGAGTGTATGTAACTTATACACATAGTTCAATTATACGATGCCGTCAGCCTTAAAAAAATTAAAATCTTCTCGTTTTCCTTTCTACTATCAGCGTCTCATTTCTCTTGAGTAGGGATGGTAATTTCTCGAGTAGGGATGCTCAACCAGTGACAGAACCAGAACATTTTTAGAGGGAGGTCAAAATATATTTATAAATTAATTGTCAAATCCAGGATAACTACCATTGTAGGTCCGCCCCTTGAGGTCATTATATACTATTATCACAAAAACAAAAGTGAAATCTTTTGTGAAATTTTTTAATGACATTTTCTTTTAAAATGAAACAAATTAATTAATTTGTACCTCAATCCCCTTCAAGATCAATCAAAGATTCAAAATCATACATAGTAACAAAATTCAAAAGTACATAACATGCAAAGAAAAAAACACACACTATTTTAGCTTTGAACTTTCACATAAGAAGTCCATGCTTTACTCAAAAAAAAAAAAATAGCTTTGATGGACTTCCACTTTGGACTTCCATGCTTTACTTAAAAAAATTAACCTTAAACTCTCCTCTATTTATAGAACAAATATAGGAGAAGAGAACTATATTTAGACGATGTGTGTAACACCCCTTTCCCAAAAATAGATAAGGGAAGTCACGTGCAAAGCACAACAGAAATATAAACTAATACCAAAATTATGAAACATAAAAGATTCGTCTGAAGAGGTATTAACAATCGCCCAACCGGCTCAAAGTACATACTGTTTAATACATCCTAATCTTAATAAAGGCTCAATACAACTCCAAACAGAGACTCAAACATCAAAACATAACCAAAATATCTAAACCATCTAGGTGAGGAGCTCTCATCACACTTGCCCATGATCCCCTTGAGTACCTACCGGAAGAAAGACACAGCATGAGCCAAATGCCCAGTACGGATATAGAGTACAGAATTATGAACTGAATTTAACTAAATCAATTAATGAACTGAACTGAACTGAAACGAATTAACACAACGAAGTAATAGACTGAATCAAATGGCTGGGTGTAATTTTATACCGAGCTCAGAAATATAGCTTGCCACATAGACAAGTCAATAATGCCACAAAAGTAAATCATACATTGGACCGCGAATCCAAATGCATGCAAAATAGGAAGGCGTGTTCGGCACAACATCACCAATCAGCAGAACAGAACAGAAAACTAGGACCGACCCATACGCCTCTCACAACAAATCACCAAATGGCCAACTCCAATCGGAGCACAAAACAGAGACGCCGTGGACTAATCACACTGCCACGGAAGTGTCATGTCTCTCGTGCCAAGATGACATGCATGTGGTACCCCCACAAGTGGTTATAGCTCAAGTATACCCTATGGTATATTCTAACAAAATCTGATGTCACAACACATGCGACATAATATCAACAACATGGGATTCTAATATATATATATATATGTTAAATCAAACGAATCATCAATACAAGTCTCCAAAATATATTGACATATACATTTCTACAATTATCAAAATAAATACCAGACCTGATAATCCAACTCAAAGAGTATAAATACGCGTTCTATATATCCACACTAAAATAAAACTATTATATTAATTTCACAAGAAACAATTATGTGAATTAATAACGAAATTCAAAACGAGGAATCAAAACGAATTAATTAAATTTCAGAAGACTATCGTTGAAGGAGTACGGAATCCGTACCTGAAGTACGTAATGCAATACCCACAATTACAGATGCAATTGGTTAGACTCGCTCAAAGTAATCTATTCACAAAAATAATACATTTTATTAAATACTACAATATTAGTATTTAACTGTTTTATGCATATATTGAACCCTCCATATTATTCTATTAGATTAATAAATTAAAGAGAACATTTTCTTATAATTGAGATACTTAATATCTAGCCAAAATAATACCACAATATTAACTAACAAACTAACTAAAATATACTAATTAAAGTTATAAATTAATAAAAATACAGAAAATTAAATTAAATAAATACACAAGAAAGAAAGAAAACATACCCGAAATTATGAGGTACGTAATCTGCCTATGCCCTCGATACTGAAAATTTTAACTAAGGAGGTCCTTACCAAAAAGGACTTCACACAAAAAGATTTTCTCAAAATAAGAAAACCTTATTATTTAATAATAAAAAAAACAAAATATTAGTTTTATATATATAGGTAAGGAAATGGGAGGATCTTTAGTAGTTGGCCGATGTGGGACAAAGACATGGGTATTACATTACTTCCCCCTTAAAAAGGATTCCGTCTCCGGAATCAAAAGAAAATGAACGTGCCTAATTATCAAAAAGATGCGGATACTCCGCCTGGATAGACTCCTCCATCTCCCAAGTTGCCTCTCGTTTCGAATGATTTTTCCACAAAACTTTAACAAACGGAATTGTTTTCCTCCTCATAATTCGCTCTTGACGATCTAAAATTTTCTCGGCTTGTTCCTCACAAGTAAGATCCTTCCGAATCTTATCGAACGGATATTGTACCGCATGCAACGGATAATAATGATAACTTCTCAACACTGACACATGGAACATATTATGCACATGAGCTAATTGTGGAGGCAGAGCTAACCGATATGCAACTTCGCCAACCTTTTCCAGAATCTCAAATGACCCAATATAACGCGGACTGAGTTTACCTTTCAATCCAAATCGTCGAATACCCTTCCAAGGAGAAACTTTTAAAAACACGTGTTCACCAGGTTGAAACTCTAAGGTCCTCCTATGCTTATCAGCATAACTCTTCTGCCGTGATCGAGCCGACTGCAATTTCTCCTTAGCCACCGCCACGTTCTCCGTAGTGATCTGAACTAACTCCGGCCCTTCTATGATCTTCTCACCAACCTCATCCCAACAAGTTAGTGCCCGACACTTCCTACCATATAATGCCTCAATACTTGCATGCCAGCTATTGTTATAAGCAAATTCAATAAGGCTCAAGTAATCATCCCAATTACCCGACCATTCTAATGCACAAGACCTCAACATATCCTCTAATGTCTGGATAGTCCGCTCAGATTGCCCATTAGTCTGTGGATGGAAAGAAGTACTGTATTTTAGTCGAGTGCCCCAAGCTCGCTGAAATCCTTTCCATAACCGAGAAGTAAACCGTGGATTTCGATCTGAAACAATTGACACTGGAGTTCCGTGAAGTCTAACAACCTCCTGTTGAAAGATTTGTGCTAACTTATCTACAGAATAACCCTCCTGGATAGCTAAGAAGTGAGCTGATTTGGTTAATCGATCTACTACAACCCAAATAGTATCATTCTTCTTGAACGTTTTTGGCAACCCAGTCACAAAATCCATTGTAATTTCTTCCCACTTCCAAACAGGAATATCTAATTGTTGCAGTAATCCACTAGCACGTTGATGTTCAATTTTCACTTGCTGACAAATAAGACATCTTCCTACATATTCAGCCACATCTCGTTTCATCCCATTCCACCAAAAATTCTTCTTTAAATCCCTATACATCTTCGTAGAACCCGGATGAATAAAAAATGGTGAACTATGAGCTTCAGCTAATATTGTCTCCCGAATATTTGGATCTGACGGCACATACAACCGCTTACCCAACCAAATCACACAATGGTCATCAATACGAAACTCAGGCTGCTTTCCCCCCTCCAAATTTTGCGCTATAGCCCATAACTCGCCATCTTCTTTTTGAGCTTCCTTAACCCTCGAGATAAGAGAAGGCTCCACTCTCATATCTGCTAAAAGTCCATCTGCACCTTGTACATATAACTCCAACTCCAACCGTTTCATATCTGAAATAAGTTGTGGTTGTGTAATAAGGGCTGCTACACTCCCTGAACTCTTTCGGCTAAGCACATATGCAACTACATTCGCTTTCCCAAGGTGATATTGAATTCGAGCATCATAATCTTTGAGAAGCTCCACCCAACGCCTCTGCCTCATATTGAGCTCCTTCTGAGTGAAGATGTACTTAAGACTTTTGTGATCGGTGAAGATATCACAAGTCTCGCCATACAAATAGTGCCTCCAAATTTTCAAAGCAAAGATTACTGCTGCCAATTCCAAATCATGAGTAGGGTAGTTTACCTCATAAGGTTTAAGTTGTCTAGAAGCATAGGCAATCACCTTACCGTGCTGCATCAAAACACACCCCAAACCCTTCTTAGAAGCATCACTATAAATTTGGTAACCTCCTGTCCCTGATGGCAATGTAAGTATTGGAGTTGTCACAAGCCGTTTCTTCAACTAGTCGAAACTCTTCTCGCGCTCCTCATTCCACACAAACTTCGTGCCCTTTTTCATGAATTGAGTCAATGGCAAGGCAAGTAAAGAGAACCCTTCTACAAATCGCCTATAATACCCTGCCAAACCCTTAAAACTCCTAACCTCCGTCACCGTAGTAGGTCTCGGCCATTTAGTAATAGCTTCAACCTTCGCAGGATCCACCTTAATGCCTTCAGCAGACACAATGTGGCCCAGAAATATAACCTGCTCCAACCAAAACTCGCATTTGGAGAATTTAGCATATAATTTTTCTTTTCGTAAAATTCTCAAAACTATGCGAAGATGTTCCTCATGCTCCTCCTTAGACTTAGAATAAATCAAAATGTCATCAATAAAGACAATGACAAATTTGTCCAAGTACGCCCTAAACACCCGATTCATCAAATCCATAAATACCGATGGAGCATTAGTCAACCCAAATGGCATCACCAGAAACTCGTAATGCCCATAGCGAGTACGAAAAGCTGTCTTAGAGACATCCTCATCTCTTACCCTCAACTGATGATAACTCGATCTCAAGTCTATCTTCGAAAAATACTTCGCCCCTTGAAGTTGGTCAAATAAATCATCAATCCTCGGTAAAGGGTACCGATTCCTGATGGTAATTTTGTTTAACTCTCTGTAGTCTATACACAACCTCATAGACCCATCCTTCTTCTTTACAAATAAAACCGGAGCTCCCCATGGTGAAACACTCGGTCGAATTACACCACGATCTAATAATTCTTGCAATTGCTCCTTCAACTCTTGCAATTCCAATGGTGCCATCCTATACGGTGCCTTAGAGATAGGCTCTACACCAGGAACAGGCTCAATAGTAAACTCAACTTCCTGTTGTGGTGGCAACCCTGACAATTCCTCTGGAAGCACATCAGAACATTCACGAACGATCGGAACATCCTCAATACTAGACTCTCCCATAGAGGTGTCATTCACAATGCTAAATATCCCTCACAACCCCTAGCCACCAATTTTCCAGCTTTTAAAGCTGAAACTAATTTCACCACCTTACCTGGTCGTGAACCTTGATACACGAAATCCGGGGACTTCAAATCCCCAAAGATAACTCTCTTCGATTGACAATCGATAGTGGCCTGGTGCTTATCTAGCCAGTCCATTCCAAGGATCACATCAAAATCGTGCATATCCATCGGCAAAAGATTTACCCTACGAATCTTATCTCCAAAACTAATAGGACAATCTCGATACAAATTAGAGATAACTATAGAAATTCTCATCGGGGTAGTAATAGACATTGCAGAATTTAAAGACTGAGATGACACACCAAGGTGTCAAACAAAAGAATTTGCAACAATCGAATGGGTAGAGCTAGTATCAAATAAAATGGAAACCTCACGATTGCCAACTATAAGAGTGCCAGAAACAGTACATGGCGCACCTGCTGCCTGATTATTTGTCAAGGCGAAGACCCATCCACCGCGACGCTGACCAACATTACCACCATTATCACCACCTCCACCATTACCACGTGGCTGAGTACAATCTTTAGCAAGATGACCTAACTGACCACACAAAAAGCATGCACCAGTAACTCTGTGACAAGGTCTTCCTGGATGATTAGCCCCACAAGTAGCACAAGGAGCTATTGGAATGAGATTAGGGTTATCCCCACCTACTGGTCCTGGGTAACGACCCTGATTTTGCCCTTGCTGACGATTCTGCCATTACTGACGATTATGACCTTGCTGAGGCAATTGTTGATAGTTTGTGTTCTGATTCTGGCCATGCCACTGTCCCTGTTGACCACCTTGGTTCTTGTTCCACTGACCATTCTGATTTCTCCCCTGCTGACCCGAAACTTGACTCTGCTGGTCATTTCTATCCCTCTTTCGACCTCCCTCCGATTTAGAAGCTCGAAAGTCTTGTCGCTCCATCTCAATATTCTTGGTTGCATTAGCCACTGCTGACACATCTTTGAATTTAATGTTAATGAGATGTTGGCGATACTTATAATGAATTCTCCATTTAAATTTTTCAGCTTGTTCTGCTGCAGTCCCTACTGAGGTTCCTGCAAAACTTGCCAACCTAGTAAACCTTGTCATAAAATCAGTAACAGACTCATCCTCCTTTTGCCGAATAGACAGATACTCTCTACCATAAGCCTCTTTATCAACATCTGAGAAGTATTGTTGATAAAAGATATCACAAAACTCTGTCCAAGTAAGTGCCTCTACAAATCCATCACCCTTTGTTACTTTCATTGCTTTCCACCACCTTTGCGCATCCCCCTCTAATTTATAAGTAGCCAGTACCACTTTTTGGTTATCCGAACATCCTAGCACATCAAATATCTTTTCTAAATGGGCAACCCAATTCTCTGCATCAATTGGAGTTGGAGCTGAAGTGAATGAATGTGGTTTCTATTTTTAGAACCTTTCTAACCACAAATACATCGGAACAATGGATGGATCAACCCTAACAGTATTCACTTCTTTTTCATTTGTCTGCGAACCACCATTTCCGGGATTCCCTTGATTAGGAATTTCTGGCGTGGGTTGTTGCATTGCCTGAACAACTTGTGTAATTGCGGCAAAGCCTGATTAATCGCCTGATTTACTAAAGCTGCCAATTGAGCATTATCTTGATTATTAGGCTGCACATCACGCTGCATATCAGAATGTACATCGGTTTGACGCACGCCTCTTCCCCTACTATTTCCTCGTCTACCAGCAACTCTAGCGGATCTACGAGCCATCTAATAAAGAAAACAATGGACTGAAGCAAAATAATTTGAATCCGATTAATATGATAGCTGAACGACATATCAAATGGAACAAAAACCTAACCCAAAGTCTACCCATAACTCACAGGTCAAACCTAAATAGGTTTTCTACAAGAAAGAACCTAGGCTCTGACACCAACTCTGTAACACCCCTTTCCCAAAAATAGAAAATAGAAGTCACGTGCAAAGCACAACAGAAATATAAACTAATACCAAAATTATGAACCATAAAAGATTAGTCTGAAGAGGTATTAACAATCGCCCAACCGGCTCAAAGTACATACTGTTTAGTACATCCTAATCTTAATAAAGGTTCAATACAACTCCAAACAGAGACTCAAACATCAAAACATAATCAAAATATCTAAACCATCTAGGTGAGGAGCTCTCATCACACTTGCCCATGATCTCCTTGAGTACCTGCCGGAAGAAAGACACATCATGAGCCAAATGCCCAATATGGATATAGAGTACAGAATTATGAACTGAATTTAACTAAATCAATTAATGAACTGAACTGAAACGAATTAACACAACGAAGTAATAGACTGAATCAAATGGCTGGGTGTAATTTCATACCAAGCTCAGAAATATAGCTTGCCACATAGACAAATCAATAATGCCACAAAAGCAAATCATACATTGGACCGCGAATCCAAGTGCATGCAAAATCGGAAGGCGTGTTCGGCACAACATCACCAATCCGCATAACAGAACAGAAAACTATTCACAACAAATCACCAAATGGCCAACTCCCATCAGAGCACAAAACAGAGACGCCGTGGACTAATCACACTACCACGGAAGTGTCATGTCTCTCGTGCCAAGACGACATACCTGTGGTACCCCCACAGGTGGTTATAGCTCAAGTATACCCTATGGTATATTCTAACAAAATCTGATGTCACAACACATGCGACATAATATCAACAACAGGGGATTCTAATATGTATATGTCAAATCAAACGAATCATCAATACAAGTCTCCAAAATATATTGACATATACATTTCTACAATTATCAAAATAAATACCAGACCTGATAATCCAACTCAAAGAGCATAAATACGAGTTCTATATATCCACAATAAAATAAAACTATTATATTAATTTCACATGAAACAATTATGTGAATTAATAACGAAATTCAAAACGAGGAATCAAAACGAATTAATTAAATTTCAGAAGACTATCGTTGAAGGAGTACGGAATCCGTACCTGAAGTACGTAATGCAATACCCACAATTACAGATGCAATTGGTTAGACTCGCTCAAAGTAATCTATTCACAAAAATAATACATTTTATTAAATACTACAATATTAGTATTTAACTGTTTTATGCATATATTGAACCCTCCATATTATTCTATTAGATTAATAAATTAAAGAGAACATTTTCTTATAATTGAGATACTTAATATCTAGCCAAAATAGTACCACAATATTAATTAACAAACTAACTAAAATATACTAATTAAAGTTATAAATTAATAAAAATACAGAAAATTAAATTAAATAAATACACAAGAAAGAAAGAAAACATACCCGAAATTATGAGGTACGTAATCTGCCTATGCCGTCGATACTGAAAATTTTAACTAAGGAGGTCCTTACCAAAAAGGACTTCACACAAAAAGATTTTCTCAAAATAAGAAAACCTTATTGTTTAATAATAAAAAAAACAAAATATTAGTTTTATATATATAGGCAAGGAAATGGGAGGATCTTTAGTAGTTGGCCGATGTGGGACAAAGACATGGGTATTACAATGTGGGAGTATGATAAGCTTACTATAAACATGAAAAGATCACATGGGTTATATTGAAAGGACAATTAAATTTTAGAATAGAGTGAGATAGCTAAGTTTGAGCTTGATGTTTCTAAAGTGATAGGAGGTAGTGGTGCAGGCGCAACTGGGGGATACCAGGGTCATATGACCTCCCCTAACCCCCCTTGGTTCCACCAGTGTGCTCAACCGGTTCGATTTTTCCAATTTTTCATTGAATCGATCGGTTTCGGTATATAATAATGACTTTTTTCAGTATCAATTTATTTGGCACTTAAAGTTAAAATTTACTTTAATTTAACTTTAGTACTTCACATTCCAAAATATAAGATTTTAATTGACTTTTAGAAATCAATTTGAGCCATTTACGAACTAAAAATTAACGTATATTAATTTAATTATGGTCAATGCAATGATGAATATTGTTTTTATAAATCAATGCAACGAGAGAGAGAAATGAAGAAATAAGTACAAAATTAATTTCTTAGTGTGACTATCAACCACTTCGTTTAATGCAATTTCAGGCCACTTGGCATACTTTGTAATCAACCAAACAAGTGATATTCCTCCTCCTCCTCTCTCTCTCTCTCATCAAAATAAGGGATTTATTCACTCCCAAAACACTTTAAACAATACATCAAATGAGTGTCAAATAATTCCATAAGTCAGGGGTTTTCCTAATAATGACAACCCTAATAGGGGACATCTTCTAAAGATATTTGTCATCTCATCGGCGATCAAGTGAAACGTATTAGTTTCATTTCGTCATCTTTCAACTAAAACAGATACAAGACGTGCAATTGTTTTTGTGATGATGTCTTTTAATTTATACTAAATACTCTGTATCCGAATTTCTTCAATAATAAACTTCACTACAAGAGAAAAGTCTATTTTTTGTAGAAATAAGTTAATTCAGACGGAAATTTATGTCAAAAATTCGGTCCGGACGCCATTGATCATATTTAGGTATTTTTTTACCGTTTCTAAAACTCCTTTATCATCACTCTCCCAAATATCTTCAAAACTTGGTTACTTTGACCAAAAAGTATAGTAGAATTCAACGGTCCAGTATTAAATTTAAAATTGAGAAGATTCATTAAAAATTATAAAATAATAAGTCTTAATAATTAATATTATGTTTTAGATAGTTTACAATATTTATCATTGTACTAATTAAAATTAAATAAATATAAGTTATGTCAATTTTGAGTTTGAGAATGTCTCATATTGATTTTAAAAAAAGCAATAATGATCTTATATTTTATAACAGAAAGACTATATCACAAAAAAAAAACAAAAAACAACAACAAGAATTTCATTATCAAAAGCATAAAAGTACAAATAGTACAAACACTCTATCTCACCAACTGATATATAAACTGTATTATCACAACCCCAACATATAAACTATGTATCTAACCTAGCTACATACATACATATAACTGAAAGTAATATGCCCTCAAGCCAATTATATTTGATGTAATAAGCATTTACTTTGTAATCTTATTCAAATATTAATAATAGAATAAAAGGCATATTTTATCCATGTTAATTGGTTGAATTAATAAATGTGATGAACCCATAGTTTTCGAGCAATGCTTTTAGAATCATGATGAGATCATGCTAGTGAGATCTAAATTCAAGAAAGCTCAAAACTAAAATGTTCCTAATCGTTGGATCACTAATATTGGGATTACTGATCCGGATAGATTAGTACATACTATGCTTGATCTTTAGAAGATAATGATTGATCTCATAATCATTTGTGTGAAGACACTAAAGCAAGTATGTAGGTGCTTATTAGAGAATAAGTTCACTGAACGTGACTCGCTTAAAGAACCCTAATGGAGTTTTATTCACCTGTCAATAGGGAAGTTCTTAAGTGATAGTTGTACAAGTGATCCTTGGACTTGAGATCATCATAGTACCTTGTGTATGTTAAGTTATACTTTGTCATATTCCTTAATACCTTAGGGTATGTCATAGGGTATGTACGGGTATAATAAAGTATACACGGAGGTAGGTGAATGATCGACAAAGGATCTACCACTTCTGATAAAGGGAGAGAATGTCCTATGCGATTTGATAAATGACAGCTCAAAAATTCCTTGGCCAGGGTTAAATGAAAATTAGAAAGGAGTTTCTAATTTACATTAACCGGAGTTGTGCATTTTTAAATCGAAATGCATATGATTAAATAAAATAAGACTTGTCAGTAATTCCATGTCTTATATTTAATCGGGACATTGTATGGTAGAAGGATTGAATTGTACGGTAACTACTGCTGAATAGGTTCTATGTGATTAAACGTTGATTTCATATTATACGGATAGTCATGATACATTATCGTAAGGTGTCCCTCATGATGTAGAATAAATATTATTTATTTATATATGAATTAAAGGAGTTTAATTCATTATAAATAATATTAGAATAGTTCTAATTTATTTATTCTACGACCGGCATAATATTGAACCTAAAGGGTCACACACACCGCAAAAGAATAATTTTGTATTGGAAACAATTGGCTAAATAATAATAAATTAAGTATTTAATTTATTATTTGAATAAATTGAAATGCTTAATATTTATAATGATATATTTGGAGAAATATTGAATTATAAATTAATGAGAGAAATCTTATTATTATTATTATTATTATTTAATTCTTAATTAGATTGAGAATTAAATTAAATGAAAATGCAAATAAAATAAAATGGTAGTATACTTGCTTAAATGTTGATTAAACAAGTAACACATGTTAATTGCTTAAATGAATAACATGTGGGTTAGGAGAAAAATGTATACTTACATTTTGTGTAAGTATTATTTTTGTAAGTATCCTAATAAGATTAGGGTTTCCTAATTAACCTAGTATATTCATTAGCCTCCATCTTAAGAGTTAAGAGAGAAATAGTGTTCTTATTATTCTTAAGAGTTAGGAATAAAATTAATGGGATTAGCCATCCAAGATTTCTAGGAAATCAAAATATTGTTTCTTGTATAATTGTTCTTGGTGGATTACCTCTAGAGTGCTACATACACTTTGTAGCTAGTGTTTAATCCAAGGAACAAAGATTGGAGGAGCTTGAAGAAATCAACAAAGGATTGTAGATTGGAAGAGCTTGAAGAAATCAAGAGAGGAGTAGATCTTGTAGCGGTTCAAAAGTTGAATCATCAAAGGTATTATCTCTTGTTAATCTTCATCAATTAATAGTTATGCATAAGGTGATTCATGGATAAGTTGCAAAAATTTTAATTTCCATTTTTCCGTTGCGTATTACAATTAGATTGTGATTTTGCAAACTTACAGTGGTATCAAGAGCCATCCTTATGCGTACTATTAATTGTATCAATCATATATATGTTGATATGTGTTTAGAACAATTTTTTGGGTATAATTGTTAGTATGAAATTATGATTTTTGGAAAAACATCAAAAGCAAAAAAAAAAAAAAAAAAAGGACACTGTTCATCGCCGGGAACTGTTCACCGCCGGAACTGTTCACCGTCGGAAACTGTTCATGCCGGACACTGTTCACACTGGTACTGTTCACCTGACAGTGGAACTGTTCATCGGGCAGCCCGAACACTGTTCACCGGGCAGCCCGGGCACTGTTCACAAAAAAAAAAAATTGATTTTCCAATTTTAAAATTTCAATGTTAAAAAATAAAGATGTTTATTTTAGACTTGAAATTGGTTTAAAATAAAGGAGTTTATTTTAATTAATATTGGATTTCAATTTTGAACAAAGATTCTAAATTTTATAAAGGAGTTTATATTAATTTGGAATGGATTAAAATAAAGGAGTTTATTTTAATTGGATTTTGGATTTCTACTAGTCAATTGCCCATTAAATGATATCAATATATATTGAATGGTTTATTATTCATGAGATGAATGGTATTTATATATGTTGATATATATAGGGGATGATTAAGGACTATTGACCAATGTGATTGGATTTAATTTGAATGGATGCTTGAATGAATGGTTTTATTCATAATGGGGTCTGCGTACCTCGCCTATCTAAATTTCTAAATGTAATTTCTATCTCTCTCCTATGTACTTCCCCTTGACTGTTAATCAAGGTTTCTATTTTGTTAAAATAGTGTGTAATAGGATTTAATAGAGTTACTAGAGAAATTGAAACCGAAGAGCAGGAGCATTGAAGACCCATTTGTAATGAAGCCTGGGTTGAATGTAATAGTTATATTCAAATTTATTCTTGCACCCTAGGTTTGACCTATTGATTTACTCGGTGGCTCGAGTGAATCAAATTAGATTAAGTCCATAATCATCCCATATAGAATATAGTATTCTATGAATGCATGCTTATAATATATATTAAATATATTATTATTCATGTTGATGAATGTTTAATATGACGCGTATTTATATATATATATACTTGCATGCGCGCTAAACAAGATGAGACCATTAATAACAAAACCCTCATTACAAAATATTAAGTTGAATACGTTTAAAGGTATTTCAAAAATATCAAACGTAGCCTTCTAGCATGATAAAGCAATAGAGTATTAATTATTTAATATTAGTTTGTTGTGCACACACAAGACTCATATTAAATTTTTAAGATGTTGGCTTTATTACATTAAAAATGTTTTATAAGGAATTTGAACAATACTAGTTTTGTTGTGCACACACAAGGACTATATTTTTCTATTCGCTTATATGGAAATGCTAGGTGAAAACTTAACTTGGATTATTTTAGTTCGGATGTGCACACACTTGACTATTATAATCTAAGAGGCAAAATACAAGGAGTTACATAGTTGATGTAATTGACAAGAGTTGTCTACCCTTTGAATAAATATATGGTTTGTTGTGCACATACAAGGCTGCATATTTATGTCAATAGGATCCTTACTCACTAAACAGATTTTTGAAAATTTGTCGAACTATATATGGAGGGTCATATAGTTTGTATAAAATAGTGGGAGACACCCTTTTAATAAAGTCCTATATTAAATTGGTGATTAATAAAATGAATATATGCTAATGTTGTTTAAATAAAAATTCATTTACAGATTTTTACAAATGGCCCATTCACTATCACTGCGGAGCATATTGGATGCTAATAAACTAACCGGACCGAACTACACGGATTGGTTAAGGAATTTGAGAATTGTTCTCACCGCTGAAAAATTATCTTATGTCCTTAATTCTCCTGTTCCTGCAACTGTTGCAGAAACTGCCTCTGAGGAAGAGATTGCTACTTTTAAAAAGTGGCAAGATGATACTATGGTAGCTCAATGCATCATACCATAGCATCATGCTCGCATCCATGAGTAACGAGTTACAACGTCAACATGAGAAAATGGATGCACCTGCTATATTGCTTCACCTGTAAGAGTTGTATGGTGAACAAAGTAGGTCTGCAAGATATGAGATATCTAAGGAGCTCTTCCGATCTAGAATGACCGATGGCCCTACAGTACAGACACATGTCCTCAAAATGATCAATTTGATTGAACAATTGGGACAACTGGGTTTTGTAATGGATGGAGAGTTGAGCCAAGATTTGATCTTGCAGTCACTCCCGGACTCCTACTCACAATTTGTTGTGAATTTTCACATGAACAAGCTTGATGTCAGCTTGCCTGAATTGCTTAACATGTTGAAAACTGCAGAGAGTCACTTTCCATCTAAGAAAGACCAAGTCTTACTGATAGGTGACGCTTCCAAGAAAAGGAAGTGGCCCAAAGGAGCTTCTGCTAAGAAGAAAAATTCTAAGAAAGCAAAAGGAAAGACAGTTGATAAAGGTAATAAGAATAAAACAAATGCGGATAGCAAAGGAGTTTGCTTCCACTGCAATAAGCCTGGACATTGGAAGAGAAACTGTAAGGATTACCTTGCAGAGGCAAAGCAGAAAAAGCTTGTTGAAGCTTCAGCTACGGATACAGGTTTATTCATGATTGAAATAAATCTTTCTGTAAGTCAAAATTCTACTTGGGTATTAGATACCGGTTGTGGTTCTCACATATGCAATTCATTGCAGGGAATAAGCAGAAGTAGAAGGCTAAACAAGGGAGAAGTAACTCTACGAGTGGGAAATGGAGCAAAGGTTGCTGCATTAGCTGTGGGGACTTATTGTTTAGCATTGCCTACGGGAAAGTCTATCAATTTAATAAATTGTTATTATGTACCTGTTCTCATTAGAAACATTATATCTATTTCTATGTTGGACAAAGAAGGATTCGATGTTATATTTAAGAACAATGGTTGTTCTATTTATAATAATAATGTTTTGTTTGGAACTGGTAGATTAATTGATGGACTTTACTTACTTGACTTACATGAAAATATTTTTCAAATTGAACAAACTTGTAAAAGAAAAAGAGATGATGTAAATCATACTTTCATTTGGCACTGTAGACTCGGTCACATCAATGAAACAAGATTAAACAAGTTGCATATTGATGGTCTTTTAGAACCATTCGATTTTGAATCATATCCAACTTGTGAATCATGTCTCATGGGTAAATGACTAAATCTCCATTTAGTGGACATGGAGAGAGAGTTGCAGGGTTGTTAGAGTTGGTACACACAGATGTATGTGGACCTATGACAAACAAATGCTAGAGGAGGGTATTCGTATTTCATTACATTCACTGATGATCATTCAAGATTTGGATATGTGTATTTAATGAAATATAAATCCGAATCATTTGAAAAGTTCAAAGAATTCAGAAGTGAAGTAGAGAAACAAACTGGCAAAAATGTTAAGATTCTTCGATCAGATCGAGGAGGAGAATACTTGAGCAATGAGTTTCTTAATCATCTCAAAGAAAATGGTATTCTCTCTCAATGGACGCCTCCTGGTACGCCACAATTAAATGGTTTATCTGAAAGGAGGAATCGTACCTTGTTAGACATGGTGCGGTCCATGATGAGTTTCACCGACCTTCCAATATCATTCTGGGGTCATGCCCTAGAAACGGCTGCATATCTACTTAACAAGATTCCCTCAAAATCCGTCCCTAAGACTCCATATGAGATGTGGACAGGGAGGAAACCCAGTCTTAAGCATGTTAAGATTTGGGGTTGTAACGCTTATGTAAAGAAGTTACAAAGTGACAAACTTGAGGCTAGATCTGACAAGTGCAAATTTGTGGGGTATCCTAAAGAAAGTTTAGGATATTATTTCTATAATCCTACCGAGCAAAAGGTGTTTGTTGCCAAACACGCTACCTTCTTGGAAAAGAAGTTTTATCCTTGAAGGGGCTAGTGGGAGGAAAATAGATCTTGAAGAAATTCAAGAACCACAAATCACTACAGATCAAGTGGATGAACATGTTCAAGTAGATATAACTTCTGTACCACAACCGAGTCGTAAATCTGGAAGAGTGCCGAAAATACCTAAAAGGTATACACTCATCATAGAAGATGATGATGAGGTACGCATCATAACTGATGATGATCCAGTAACATACGATGAGGCTATGAGTAGTAAACACTCTGAGAAATGGCAAATAGCCATGAAATCCGAAATGGACTCCATGTATGAAAAAAACCAAGTATGGACTTTGGTTACTCCACCTGAAGGCATTGTGCCTATAGGGTGTAAATGGGTCTTTAAGAAAAAGACTGGAGCAGATGGCAAGGTGGAGACCTATAAGGCCAGACTGGTTGCAAAAGGTTTCAAACAAAGACAAGGAGTTGACTATGATGAAACCTTCTCACCAGTAGCCATGCTCAAGTCCATCCGGATTTTACTTGCGATTGCAGCTTACTATGACTACGAAATCTGGCAAATGGACGTGAAAACGGCCTTCCTCAATGGGAAACTAGATGAGGATGTATATATGATACAACCAGAGGGTTTTGTTTCAAAGGTTGGAACAAATCAAGTGTGTAAGTTACAAAGATCCATTTATGGATTGAAGCAAGCTTCTCGAAGTTGGAACATCCGTTTTGATGAGACAATCAAAGAGTTTGATTTTATCAAAAATGAGGATGAACCATGTGTGTACAAGAAAGTTAGTGGGAGTGCTGTGACATTCCTGGTATTATATGTTGATGATATATTACTTATAGGGAATGACATACCGATGCTACAATCAGTTAAAATTTGGTTATCTAAACACTTCTCCATGAAGGACTTGGGAGAAGCATCCTACATATTGGGGATAAAGATCTATAGAGATAGATCAAAGAGGATGCTCGGCTTGACCCAAGGTGCATACATTGATTCGATGCTAAAGAGGTTTAGCATGCAAGACTCCAAGAGAGGACTCATACCGATGAGTCATGGAGTAAATCTCTCTAAAAATTGTCCCCAAAGACACCTGAAGAGAGAGAACGCATGAATCAAATACCTTATGCTTCGGCAATAGGATTCATAATGTATGGAATGATATGTACCAGACCAGATGTTGCTTATGCACTTAGTGTAACAAGTAGATATCAGTCTAATCCTGGAGAAGAACACTGGAAAGCTGTGAAAAACATCTTGAAGTACTTGAGAAGAACTAAAGATGTGTTTCTAGTATATGGTGGGTCTGATTTAAAACTAGAGGGCTTTACAGACTCAAGTTTTCAAACTGACCAAGATGACAGTAAATCCATGTCAGGGTATGTATTTACCTTGAACGGTGGAGCAGTGAGTTGGAAGAGTTCCAAACAGCAAACAGTTGCTGACTCAGTGACAGAGGCAGAGTATATAGCTGCAAGTGAAGCTGCAAAGGAAGCTGTTTGGATGAAGAAGTTCATTTCTGAACTCGGGGTAGTTCCTAGCATTACTGGACCCGTTCCGGTTCATTGTGACAACACTGGAGCTGTTGCACAAGCTAAGGAACCCAGGTCTCATCAGAGATCCAAACACGTGTTGCGGCGATTTCATTTAATTAGAGAAATAATTGAAAGAGGAGATGTCACCTTAGAAAGAGTGGACTCCCAGAACAACATTGCAGATCCATTTACTAAAGCATTATCGCAAGATCAATTCAATCGCCATTTCGATAAAATGGGTATTAGATACCAAGGTGATTGGCTTTAGTGCAAGTGGGAGATTGAAAGTAATATGCCCTCAAGCCAATTATATTTGATGTAATAAGCATTTACTTTGTAATCTTATTCAAATATTAATAATAGAATAAAAGGCATATTTTATCCATGTTAATTGGTTGAATTAATAAATGTGATGAACCCATAGTTTTCGAGCAATGCTTTTAGAATCATGATGAGATCATGCTAGTGAGATCTAAATTCAAGAAAGCTCAAAACTAAAATGTTCCTAATCGTTGGATCACTAATATTGGGATTACTGATCCGGATAGATTAGTACATACTATGCTTGATCTTTAGAAGATAATGATTGATCTCATAATCATTTGTGTGAAGACACTAAAGCAAGTATGTAGGTGCTTATTAGAGAATAAGTTCACTGAACGTGACTCGCTTAAAGAACCCTAATGGAGTTTTATTCACCTGTCAATAGGAAAGTTCTTAAGTGATAGTTGTACAAGTGATCCTTGGACTTGAGATCATCATAGTACCTTGTGTATGTTAAGTTATACTTTGTCATATTCCTTAATACCTTAGGGTATGTCATAGGGTATGTACGGGTATAATAAAGTATACACGGAGGTAGGTGAATGATCGACAAAGGATCTACCACTTCTGATAAAGGGAGAGAATGTCCTATGGGATTTGATAAATGACAGCTCAAAAATTCCTTGACCAGGGTTAAATGAAAATTAGAAAGGAGTTTCTAATTTACATTAATCGGAGTTGTGCATTTTTAAATCGAAATGCATATGATTAAATAAAATAAGACTTGTCAGTAATTCCATGTCTTATATTTAATCGGGACATTGTATGGTAGAAGGATTGAATTGTACGGTAACTACTGCTGAATAGGTTCTATGTGATTAAACGTTGATTTCATATTATACGGATAGTCATGATACATTATCGTAAGGTGTCCCTCATGATGTAGAATAAATATTATTTATTTATATATGAATTAAAGGAGTTTAATTCATTATAAATAATATTAGAATAGTTCTAATTTATTTATTCTACGACCGGCATAATATTGAACCTAAAGGGTCACACCGCAAAAGAATAATTTTGTAATTGGAAACAATTGGCTAAATAATAATAAATTAAGTATTTAATTTATTATTTGAATAAATTGAAATGCTTAATATTTATAATGATATATTTGGAGAAATATTGAATTATAAATTAATGAGAGAAATCTTATTATTATTATTATTATTATTTAATTCTTAATTAGATTGAGAATTAAATTAAATGAAAATGCAAATAAAATAAAATGGTAGTATACTTGCTTAATGTTGATTAAACAAGTAACACATATTAATTGCTTAAATGAATAACATGTGGGTTAGGAGAAAAATGTATACTTACATTTTGTGTAAGTATTATTTTTGTAAGTATCCTAATAAGATTAGGGTTTCCTAATTAACCTAGTATATTCATTAGCCTCCATCTTAAGAGTTAAGAGAGAAATAGTGTTCTTATTATTCTTAAGAGTTAGGAATAAAATTAATGGGATTAGCCATCCAAGATTTCTAGGAAATCAAAATATTGTTTCTTGTATAATTGTTCTTGGTGGATTACCTCTAGAGTGCTACATACACTTTGTAGCTAGTGTTTAATCCAAGGAACAAAGATTGGAGGAGCTTGAAGAAATCAACAAAGGATTGTAGATTGGAAGAGCTTGAAGAAATCAAGAGAGGAGTAGATCTTGTAGCGGTTCAAAAGTTGAATCATCAAAGGTATTATCTCTTGTTAATCTTCATCAATTAATAGTTATGCATAAGGTGATTCATGGATAAGTTGCAAAAATTTTAATTTCTATTTTTCCGTTGCGTATTACAATTAGATTGTGATTTTGCAAACTTACAATAACATGGAAGGAAGCATAGCTAGGGAATGTCGTTAACTTTAACTCAATATTATACTTATTAGCTTTCCTATGCAGAGCCAACATCAGCACGTGGACTAATCTTCTTCTTGTCCTTGTTCTTTTTGATGGAGGAGGAAACAGAGTGAGCTATTTTCTCGGCCATCATCGTTCCTACCTTCTTCTTCTTAGCAGGAATCAAGCTCCCATCACCCTTGGATTTGTACCCTGCCCAGTCATCGCCTTCGGAAGCCTCACGCTCATTTGCTCAGTCCGCCATTTCTTAATCTCTCTCTATATCTCGTTTGCACAATTGCGTTGTGTTTGGTATGAATCGAATCGAATGAAAGTTGAGGAGGATATTTATAATGGAAATTTTCGCTCTAGCTCCAATTTTTTAAAATTCTTAATTTTTTTTTTGAGTTTTATATAATGCATATCAATTTGTGGCGTTTTTTTGTTTCCGCGTGTATTATAAATGAGGGTGTATGTGTGACCGCGCGTGTTTAAATTTTTGTTTGAACTAATTAATTAGTTCAAATTAATCACGTCCTTTGATTTTATGTGAGCATGCAGGCGTTTTTATATATATTTTTTGTTTGAACTAATTAATTAGTTCAAATTAAGGTCATGTCCTTTGGTTTTGGTGTGGGAGAGAGATATATAGTGTATGTAGAGTTATTGAACTCACTTTATGAATGTATTTTGGCAAAATTAATTATTTTCTCACTATATTTGGTATCTTTTATTTATTACACTACTAAATTTATAACTTGTTCAATTATTATATTAAACTAATTAAAATAGTGAAAGTGAACCATTCCGTCAAATTAATTGAATCAACGTTAATTTTTTTGTTACGTGACTATGTAAAAAAAAACCAGAAATGACATGGAAAATAAAAATAAAAAGACAAGTGAGATAGGTGGCACTTCATGTTAAAAAATAAAATAAAAGGCTTTGGAAGTTCCTAAATGGACCTTCAGACAGGTTAACCGACCTATATACTTGTAAAACGGGATGAAAACCTTAACTATCTCATTTTAACTCTAAATTATGCAAATAATATGTCAAAAATTATGTATGGGTGAGACCTATCAATACATGTTATTTATTTTGCATTAGGAAGCCAGTAGTTGAGCAGATCTAGGAAAGAACAGAGGCGGAGTTACCATAGTTTTTTTTGTCAAAAGATGGTGATTTGGGGCCGTATGGTTCTCAACACAAGTTCTCTTTTCCTTCTTCGTGAAGTGTAAATCATATTTAATAGATTAAGTAGTTATTTGATTCACAAATCTTTCAATTTATTTTCTTTTTTCCTGCTCATGGAATCTATAAAACCTGAGTTGCAGAGGCGAATTTGGAAGCCAATCACCAAAAAATTCAGAAATTTTATAACATAATTGATAAAACACAACAGCTTGAAAGGTAATCTTCAAACAAGCTGAAAGTCTTGGTTCTGCTTTTGAGCGGCAGCAAGTGAGAAAAAGGATTAATGCCTCGATTGCTCAGGAAGAAAGAGGAGAGAGATGGAGACAGAAGATAATATATATATGATAATTGTTAACGCCAAAATTTCGCCGCGCGTCCAATCACCAAAATACGCGCCAAATTCTGCACAAGAACAAAACTATACTCAAGCCGTCGGAAAATAGTTTCGATGTGAGAATAAGTACAGTTAGAAATCTTAGATTCCTTAAAGCCCGCACACCGCCCAAAATAAATCCCTACGTGGGAACATCCCTCCACGTGGACTGTGGCCCACCCTATCCATCGGGCCCATGTGAACACATCTCAACATTGCCCCCCCAAGTCTTATATTTAAATGGAACATTTAATGGAAGAATTCAATCATTAAAAGTCCAATAATTGAAACCTAAAAATCCAAGGTCCAAATCTTCTCATTCTTTGGACCTTTCAGAATGTCTAAAAAGGGGAGGCATCTTTTCGCCGATTTTGACATGAACTTCCGAAGCGCTGCAATCCGACCCGTTACCCTCTGCACATATTTGAACGACTTCGGAGACTTCATATCCATGATAGCTTTGATCTTTTCAGGATTCGCTACAATTCCCCTTTTGCTTACCATATACCCCATAAACTTCCCTGACCCGAGGCCGAAGGTACATTTGGTAGGATTCAGTCGGATATTATGTTCTCTAATGGTTTGGAAACAATCTTCCAAATCATCCATGTGGTCTCGAACAGAAGAGCTTTTGACGATCATATTATCTACGTAGACTTCCATACTCCTCCTTAATTGCTTCCTGAAAACGTAGTTCATCATCCGTTGATACGTGGCCCCAGCGTTAAGCAATCTGAATGTCATCTTCTTATATGCATAAATTGCCCGATGGGTGATGAAAGCCGTTTTCGGGATATCCTTCTTATACATCGATATCTGATGGTATCCCGAAAAGGCGTTCATAAAACTCAGCATCGCGAACTCCGAAGTCGCATCTATCAATTGATCAACATGTGGCAAGGGGTAAAAATCCTTTGGACACGCCTTGTTCAAATCTGTGTAGTCGATGCATACCCTCCATTTGTCGTTTTACTTCTGGACAAGCACCACATTCGCCAGCCACTCCGGATAATCAATTTGAAAAATGAAATCCGCTTCGAGCAACTTCGCTATCTTTTCATCAATAATTTTTTGCCTTTTTGGGGCAAAAATTCTCCTCTTTTGACGAACGGGTTTCTTCATCGGATCTACACACAGTTTGTGAACCACGACAGATTCGTCAATCCCCGACATATCACTGGGCTCCCAAGCAAAGATATTGGCATAGACTCGAAGCAAGTCAATCAACCCCGTCCTGAAGGGCTCCTGCATGCCCAAACCAATTTTTATTGTCTTTCCCTTTTTTCCCGGAACCAACTCAATATCTTCAGTCTCTTCGGCTGGCAAGGCGAGTGGTTCTGTGCTTCCTTCGGTAAATGGTTCAACCTCAATCGCCATAGTCTATTTCTACTTACACCTTCTAACGGCCGAAGATATCAATGAAGTCCTATAACACCTTCGAGCCAAATCTAAATCACCCTTCACCTCACCAACCCCATTCGTTGTAGGGAACTTTATCTTGAAGTGTGGGATGGAGGTCACCGTCTGCAGCGCCATTAATGTCGGTCTTCCCAAAATAGCGTTATAGGCCGAATCCACATGCACCACAAAGAACCTGACATTGACCTCCACCTGTCGAGGAACTGTCCCGAAGATGACTGGCAACTCGATAGTCCCTGCCACCCGAACTGGATCGTTGTCGAACCCGTACAGTGGAGGTTCCTGTCTGACTTTCATTTTTCTTCCTCCCAAGTCTAGCCTTTGATAAGCATGAGCATATAGTATGTCGACCAAAGAACCGTTATCGATCATGATTCGCCTCATATCTATGGTCCCGACTTGGGCAGTAATAGCCAGAGCTCCCTCATGCGGCTCGATCGATTCCGCTGGGTAATCCTCATCGGTGTAAGAAATCACAATGCCCGAATAAGGACTCTCCTTCCAAACTGGTTGTTCATATACTGACATAACTGAATCCAATATACCCTGCCTTTTCTTTCCGAGTACCTTCCCAACCAATCCGCCCGTTATCACATCTACAACTCCCCGAACCATCAGAACCGAATCGGTTTGGGACTTCGGGTTTTACTGAGTATTGTTATTAGTTGTTGTTCTTTCTAAAACTCCTCGCCCTGCAATGTACTGAATCAACTCCCCGCTCTGTACCTTCTTCTCAATCAGGTCTTTCAAGTTATAACAATCCTCTGTAGAATGTCCCGTAGTCTGGTGATATTTGCAATAACGGTTGTGATTTTCCCTATAGAACTTTGTGCTCGTCTTGCAAGGTTCGAAACCAAGTTTGTTCCGGATTTCCTCTAATATCTTGGCGCGATCGGTGTTCAGGGGGGTGTAAACTTTATTAATGCTTTTGTTTGGGAAGGGTGGTCTACCTCCTCCTGAACCTCCACCATTAAAACCTCACCTCAGCTGATTATTTGACCTGGGTGTATTGTTCCGATCTCGATCCCTCGGACTTTCTTTCGAATGTGCCTGTGGCTTCAGGCTCCCAATAGTCTCTTCGAGGGTGATAAACCCATCGACCCTACTATAAGCCTCCGTCAAGTCTCCAGGTGGATTAAAAATGAGGTCATTGACCAACTTCTTGGACTTCGCAATGTCTAATCCAGTGGTGAAGAACCCCGCAACCTGCTGCACATTTAAGTCGGTCACTATGCCGACCGCTTTCCTAAACTATTTCACATATTGGCCGAGGTTCTCTTTGGAACGCTGTTTGACTTGCATCAAAGACATTGTCAGCCTTCCTCTTCGCTTGTTGCTTCCTAACCGTGCATGGAACTTGTCGCATAGCTCTTCCCATGAACTAATCGAGTTTGGACTGGGAGACGCCATCCATTCCCGAGCCCCATGCTTTAGCGTAGTAACGAACATGTGACATTTGATTTTGCCAGTAGGACCCACATACTAGATTTTTTTTGTTCTTAGATTTTTGATTTGTTTTCTTTTTCCCCCTGTTTGTGCATAGTTTATAGTTTGTGTAGAACTACTCTATTTATAAAACTTCAATTTGGCTCCATGCTTCTTAAAACCAGCTGAATCCTTCTTTCTAGTTCCCTGGTAATTTCCACTTAATACAAATATAAGAAAAAGGTCAATGTACTCATAAAGAGCCATCAAAATGGTATCAAACTCCCCAAAAAAATTCAACAAATCCGGATAGTACAAAGATGTATCAAGATTTATGTCAGCATTTTTGGTGGCCAAATATGAAGAGAGAGGTTGCAGAATGTGTCAGCCGATGCTTAACTTGTTAACGAGTCAATGCCGAACATCAACGACTAAGTGGGTTACTACAGCCGGTAGAGATTCTCAAATGAAAATGGGAGCATATCACGATGGATTTTGTGGCAGGACTTCCAGCAATACATAAAGGTTACGACGCTATATGGGTTATCGTAGATCGTCTAACAAAGTCAGCGCACTTTTTGCCGATCAAGATTAGATATAATCTAGATCAACTAGCCAAATTGTTTATCAAAAAAATAGTTTCAAGACATGGAGTGCCGATATTAATTGTATCTGACAGGGATCCGCGCTTCACGTTAAATTTTTGGAGGAGTCTTCAAGAAAGAATGGGGACACAATTAAGGTTAAGTACCGTGTATCAACCACAGACTGATGGGCAAAGCAAAAGAACAATTCAGACATTGGAAGATATGCTCAGAGCCTGTGTGATGGACCTCAAAGGTAGTTGGGAGGACCATCTACTGTTAGTAGAGTTTGCGTATAATAACAGCTATCACGCGAGCATTGACATGCCGCCGTATGAAGCATTGTATGGGAGAAAATATAGAACACCCCTATGTTGGGACGAGGTAGGTGAACGTAGACTGTTGGGGCCAGAATTGGTGCAGCAGACCGTAGAAATCAGCAAAGTGATAAGAGCTCGTCTAGTATCAGCTCAAGATCGAAAGAAGAAGTATGCAGATTTGCATCGCTAGAAAAGAGATTTTGAAGTGGGAAGGTTTGTGTTTTTGAAAGTGTCTCCCTAGAAAGGGAAGATAAGATTTGGCAAGAAAGGAAAATTGAGCCCGAGATTCATAGGACCCTTCAAGGTATTGAAAAAAATAGGTGAAGTGGCGTACGATGTAGCTTTACCTCCTGAATTAGAACATATTCATTATATGTTTTATGTGTCAGTGTTGCAACCATATATGCCTGATAATAAACACGTTATATCCTATGAGCCGATTCAAGTTGAGAAGGACTTGACATATGAAGAAATTCTTATAGAAATTTTAGATAGGAAAGAGCAAACGTTACGAAATAAGGTTATACATTTTATCAAAATTCTTTGGAGGAACTACAACGCCGAAAAAGCTACGTGAAAACTCAAGAAAAAGATGAAGAAGAATTATCCGAATCTTTTTGAGTAACCTTACGTTGTAATTCCTGAGACAGAATTCTTATAAGGAGAGGATGATGTAATAACCGGTAATATTAGGTCACATTATAAATGAGAATATTAACTATTTATCAATGAAGTGGAAACTTTGTGAATTATGACATGTACTTATGTGATTGGTTGAATATATATATAGATATATATATATATATATATATATATATGTATCTGCATATTTATTGATCATATAATGAGCAATGAAAAGAAAAGCCTTGTGACCTATTTATAAATATTGTAGGTATAAGAATTAAATAACATAAGTGTTATATTTACTTAAGAGTCCAAGTATTTAATGATCTACTAGTGGACTAGCTCAAGAAATTTAAATTAATAGCTCAACCCATTTAATAACAAGTCTAATTGGGTTATATAATTAAACCAATGTAGGTAATTATTTAAAGTCCAAAGTAAGTGGACTAGTAGCCCTAAATAAATAAAATGGGAGTGAGTTAATGTGTTAGCCGTGTGTTGGTGGATGTGGCCCAAATAATTTGAATGACAGCCCAAATATATTAAGTAATAGACCCAAACCATGACCCAACTTGCGATAGATTTTCTAGAAGGTGAATTGTTCATTAAAACATTTAAAGAAAATCAATAAAATGGGGAAAAGGGGAGGGGGCTGCTAAAAATAAGAGGGGGAGTCACATGGAGTAATGTTGCTTCCATTTTGCTCCTTAAAGTACAAGTTGTTCACATAATCTTACTAACCATTTGTCCTTACAAGTTACTTTAATGAATGAGAATCCCCTAGATTGTGGAATGGCTAAGAAAAGAGTTAAGATGTGTAGTGAAAATGTATAGATATACATGTTGTGTGTAGAGATTTTTGAGGCTATAAATAAGACCCCTCATTAGTGCATGCAAATGTTAGTCTCATTTTTATTTCCTAAGTCTTGTGAGCTTGAGAGCATATAACATTTGAGAACAAAAAGAGAGGGGGGGGGGAACTCAAGGAAGAGGAATTTGCTAGTGGATGTCTTCTAACTTCATCACTTACTTTGAAAAGAGGAGAAGAAGTGCATCCAAAACCAAGAGGTTTAAAAGTTTTCTAATCTCAAAATCCTAATTAGTTTATAGTTGATTTATGTTAATAATATTATCTAATATGTTGATTGTGGGGGGAACTTTGTGATGAGGAACTATGGTGAGTTTCGAAGATATAAGGGTGGATGTGTAAAGGAGATTATGTGTTTATGTGAAAAAGGTGTATCTATGTAGTTATTTTAGAAACAAATGAGGAGTATATATTTTTAAATCCTATGGTAGTAAATATACATGTTAGATAATGTTTTATAGTTAGATGTATTCAATATATATGTTAAAGTGCTTTGAAGGTAAAGAAGAACGAGAAATGTTTTTATGAGGTTTAGTTCGAAAAGCCTAAAAATTTCAGTCCACTTTGGACAACCACCATTTTTGAACCATAACTTATTTTTGAGATCCGCCAAAGCCGTTGGATAGATCCATGAGTTTACTAAAGAACCTCACTAGAATTGCTAAAAAATATTGAACAAGATGTTCGTAGCACATTTTCTACCAAAACAGTTTTCTGCCAAAAAATCCCAAGACCGCTCTGCCCGTCTTTTTTCGCGGATTGTTTTGGCCAGTTAATGAGCTTTAAAAATTACAGTCTTCTGGAATATGAATATATATGAAGTTATTGAGTCGCTGTCCAAAAATGAACGTATTCTGACTCCGGATGAGTGAGTTATGGCCCGACAAATATTTCAGTTTTTAAAATAAAAACTGCAGTATCTTGAAAAGTCTAACTCAGAAAATGATGAAATTTTAACTGGGAGTAGTCTCTGATGGCAGGAAGCTTCCTTGTAAATTTTTGAATTTTCGGATGAAATTTAAATTTTTAATAAATTTGGCAATTTTGGTTAGAGATGAGCTATTTAAAAATAGTAAATGAGGTTGAAAAATTAAAAGAAAATTATTTTGTGTGTAAAATGTAATATAATAAATATATCCAAGAGATATAGAAATAATAATTCAAGTACGAATTTTTAATAAATACGATTGTGTTAAGAAAAATAAAGATAATAACATAAAATAATTATTTATTATTTAATTAAAATTAAATAATACATAAAGGTAGTTTTTTATTATTTAAATAATATTAAATAATAAATAAAGTGATTAAAAAGAATTAAATTAATTATTTATTTTTTTAATACTAAATAATAAATAAAGTAAAAGAATTAAGGAATTAATAAAGTGATTAAACAATTTACATTAAAATTGTTTAAGTATTTAAATATTACTAAATAATTAAAATATTACTAAATAATAATATTAGTTAACAATTAAATTATTATTTAGTAACTAATAATAATAGTAAATGATTATATTATTATTAAATGATTATTAATAATAGTAAGTGGTTAAATATTATTAAAGGATTAGTAATATTAGTAACTAATTAAGATGTTGTTAAATAATCAATAACATTAGTAAGTGAATTATGTATGTAACGACCGTGAATTTTGCATGACTTTGTAATATACGCTTATAATTATTATTTAATGAATGAATTTTTATTAATATTATTTTATGTGATGTGATTAAAGGTTATGTAATAACCTAGATTATGTGTTTGCAATGATATTAAGTGTTGTTATTTGGTAGGACTTATTAAAATGATTTCGGAGAAATATCGCTAAAATTCTATTCGCGGGTTACTATTCGCGCGGGCACTATTCGCCCCAAAAATGTCTTTTTCGTTTATTTCGAAATTTCTAATTTTTGTCATGGTGTTAATGTGATGGGTTAATAATCCAAGTGTTGGATTTTATTTTAGCCAAATTGGGATTTAATTAGAAGCCCTAAATTACTTAAGGGTGGCCCAAACCCATGATCCATGACCCGCGACCCGACCCATGACCCTACCCATGACCCATGAGGAAAATGGGTTAAATCATCAGCTGAAATTGAATGGAGGAGGAGTATACGGGTGGAAGAATGGGAGGAGAAGGAACAAGGAGAATCAAGAACATTTGGGAAGCAACAATTCCACATTTGGAAGAGCAAAAGCAAGCATGGAAACAATTGGGGAGGAGGAGAGGGGGACTACCCATACATGGGAGAGGCAAATTCCAGCCTCCCATGTATAGGGAGCTGGTCATGCATGTTCCTTCTTCACTCACCCATGAAGCTCAGCTCATTTCTTCTATATATACTCCTCCCTTGCCATTCATGCATTCCTTTGCTCATTGTTGCTAAGTTAGAATCCAGAAATTTAGAGAGAGTTGTGAGAGTTGGTGCACGGGTGGTTTGAAGGAAGAAGAAGAAGTGGTGTAGCAGCTGGTTATCAATCCTATTTTCATCCTAGAAGTTGCTTCAAGAGGTTAGTGTTTTGGAACCAAACTCATTTTCATGGTTGCTTCAGTTTTCAGTTTCATATTGCTTGTTTATGAGAGTATATGTTGCTGAAATTGTTTGGTTAGTTCATGAGTTGATATGAATGTGGTTTAACTCTTTAAAAGCCTTAATAATGATCAATGAAAGTGGAACAATGTTTGATAATCAAAACCTTTGCATAAGGAATCAAGAATGGACATTAATGGACTGTTGGACAATTATGGACTGATTTGGACAATTTATGTACTTTGTTGTAAATATAGCTTTTGGTTGGTTATTTTGGTTGTGTTAGATGGTAGAGAATTGTTGCCATGTTCTTAGAGGCATGTGGGTAATGATTTCATTTGGAAATCTGGACTAGAACATAATTAAACTCTACTCCAATATGAGTTTGTAAGTTATGCCCACAAACTGTTTGATTTAATGCCCAAGAGAAGAATTTCTCTAATAACTTGAGAACTAGGTGTTGATTAATTAATGAAAGGATGTTATGTTTCTTAGCTTAGCAATAGAAGCATGTTTTAAGTCATATTGACTTGTTGCATAATAGCTAAGACTCAAGAAGGATCAACGAATTGGCCTAACCTTGAGTTTCGTTGAAAACTAGTGTGAACTGTGGCCTTTGATTTAATTCTGGTAATGTTATGTTATGTGTTGTAATTTTAAGCTTTTTGGGGTAATATAATGCCCTGAGTTAGTAAGCCGTAGGCTTTGGATACGAACGCATTTCGACCTCGGATGAGGGAGTTATGGCGTTTGGGAGCAAAGGTGCCCAATCTGTCCAAAATAGTGAAAATTTAGCCTTGGAGGGACTTTCGGGACAATTTTATGGGTAGTAAATGAGTCTGTAAAATTATGAATCCATGAGGGTTTTGTAGTCCATGTTATATAAGCTTTCCATAGCCTCCGGAACGGCCTAATTCCGATTTATAACGAAGAAGTTATGAATGTTTGAAGTTTGTATGTCAAACTGCCAAAATTGGAAAGAAACCAAGCCTTGGGGGCCAGGCCATGGGCGCGGGCGCAGTGGGGCGCCGCGCGGGCGCGCTGGGGGCTGCTGGGCGCAGCTGGGCGCAGGTCAGGTGGGGCGCGCTGCGGGGCGCGCGCTGGGCGCATGGGCTTGACAGCTCTGACATCCTTTACTAAAAATGGGCGTAACTTTCTCATACGAACTTCAAATTGGATGATTCAAGATGATCCGGAAAGCTAAGAAGTAGAGCTATAACTTCCATTATTTAGAACTGTAATTTATTGTCTTGAAAAATTTCTAAATTGGCCATTTTTAGGACTATTGTGCATTAGGAAGCATGCACGTATGTAACGTGTAACGTTTCCAACGCTAAAAATTATTGTTGTAAGTTCTAGAACTTGTACATTATGGTTTATAATGACCTTTATCTTTAATCAATGATGAACTAGATAAGTGTATGAGCATGCTAAGCTTATGCAAATGAGGCGAATCGAGTGTGCGTTGTGCAAACGCCGAAACATCGTATCATGTGTGTGTAACCTTATTTGATATTATGTTTCTAATTAGAATGAAACCTTATTGAGTAATGTAAACCAATATTTGACATCAATTATGTGGCTAATTGGTATGTGGATATGTACTTAAATGTGTAGGACTTTTGAAGGACGATTAACGTCGAGTTATTAGCAAGCGCGTAAGGCAAGTTCTTCTTTAACCCTTGTCTAACCCTTGTGTTGGGCAAGTTCTAATGTGCGAGTTAATTATTGATTAAGCAATCCTTCTATGTTATTGCAAGTTCCTCACTCAACTATTTTATTTGAGCAAGTTTCCTAACCCTTGTCTAACCCTTTTGTTGGACAAGTTCTCTAACTTCATTCATTCTAAGTATTGAATGCAAGTTTCTTATCTTTCCCAAAAGACGTATATTGTGCAAGTTTTCTAACTCTTGTTTAATTTGATATTGAACGAGGTTTCTATATTATTCAAGTTACCTAACTTCGTTTCTTTCTATATATTGAATGCAAGTGTTCTACCTTACTTAAGTTAAATTTGGAGTAAGTCTTTCTAACGTTTGTCTAGTCCTCGTGCTAAACAAGATTATCAACTTCGTTCGATTATATTCTTACGGATGCTATTTAATGTTCAAAGTTCATATTTACGCAATACATATATGATTGTGTGAACCCCATACTTATATAAATCCTTAGTATTTGCACAAGTGTTCAAGATACGTTATTGCCATAAACTGTTAAAGCTTTTGAATTCAAATTATGCATGAACTGTTTATGAAGAGTGTCGATGCCATTTGATTCGGCTAGACCAATATCCATAACTTAGAAAGCGATCCAAAACCAATTGCTTTAGTGCGGACTTTTATATCTGCTGAGATGAACAACCCTCATAGAAGGGGAAATTATATTTTTGTCGGGGGAGCCGACATGCGCGCAAGTTGAATGTAAGTAGAACGTTTGAGGCTTATGCATAACGCCGGGTATTTTAGGCTGATCACCTATTGTACCTGTTTTTGGGTTATCAGTGTAATGCTGGTGATTCTAGTAAGAGTTCTTGGTCCTTAATGACCACTCAGTTTTGGGTTATCATTGTAATATTGCTAAGTCTAGTCAGATTTTTCGGTCTATAGAGGCCACTCAGTGTTGAATGTTCATTACCTTGAAATCATTGAAATCTTTAGATTCTTCTAATAATCCATCGGTCCATAGTGACTCATCGGTGATAATAGAGAATAGTATTGAAACTTTATTCACAATCTACATATTTATTCCCTGAGCTATTCAATCTTCGTCATAGCCCTTTGAGATTGTGAAACCTAACTCATGGTTATTCATTTTTATTATTATTGTGCTTGTTGGGCAAACTTGTTACTCACCCTTGTTTTCCTTAAAATATTTCAGTGGTTACCCATAGAGGCGAGAGCTCGGGAAAGGATAAAGGCAAAGGCAAAGCCACGAATTAGCTTTGTCCCACTATGTTATGATTATGCTATGTTTTAAGACTCGTTTAGAAATTATGTATTAAGTTATGTCATGTATTCAGACTTATATATTAGACCTTTTGTATTATGTTATGTCAGGTATTTGTATTGGTATCGAGACTTGGGACGAGAGTATTTATGTTATATCAATGTAAATATTTCTATTATTCCGCAATTATTTATTAATAGTATGTGTATGAGTTGCATAGTGATGCACCAAATTCGAGGTTAAGGTAACCCGGATTTGGGGGCGTCACAGGTTGGTATCAGAGCTATAGGTTATAAACCTTAGGAAAAAGAGAATCCTTAGGCTATAACCTTAGGGAATGTAGAGGAATAGAAAAGAGATAAAGCTCATGTAGAGTTTTACGTGATATAGACTTCGATTAGAAAGTTAGTAGTGTCGTGAAATATACCTTCATTCCATACAATGAACCTATATTTTACTGTGGGGTACTAATAAAGTTTGTTTGTCTTGTGTTGTGGATGTAGGATGACAGCTATAGGTGGACCTAGCAGAGTTGGGGAGGAGGAGCCACGTGACATCCATACGGTAACCAAGACTCCCCTGATAGCTGAGCCTACCACGACAGTAGTCCCAGTTGAGGAGGAGCCTGAGTTAGGGTTTGATCTGGCGAAGGATCCAACAGAAGATTCCAAAGAGGCTCAGATAGAGCCAGGAATAGGTGTAGAAGAGGAGGAAAAAGTCCTCGCAATAGTAGTAGATAATCAAGTGTTAGCGGAGGTGCAGACACTAATTAATAGGGTATCCATCCTAGAAGAATCATGGATAGTAGCGAGAGGGATAATCGATCGATTGGAAGCTGTATTAAAAGAAATGGTAAGAGAACGTGACATGCTGAATGAGCAGGTCAATAAGATGGGAGCTGAATGTAGTGTATTGCAGGAAGCTCCGAGTAAGGAGGGAAAGAGGAAATGGAACGATAGTGATCCAGGAAATTCTGGAAGTAAGCAAAGAGACCTTAAGAAGAGAAAAGAAGAGTGTAAGAACTGTGGGAAGATGCATAGGAGCGTATGTAGGAAAAGGCCTATCATATGCCACAACTGTGGGCAAGAGGGACATATCTCTCCTCATTGCCCCAAACCGAAGAAAGTTCGTGTATGTTTTGCTTGTGGGTCAGCCGAACATCGGGTCAAGGATTGTCCCCAGAAAGGAAACATCAGGGGAAGCGGCTACAAAGGAAGAAGCAACAAGCCAGCAACTGGCAGACCTGCTCCGCCTAACCGACTAACCGCCAGGACATTCAACATGACGGCCTAGGATGCCGTAGCTTCGAGGGACGTGGTGTCAGGTATTATCCCGATCAATGATATAAATGCTTATGTATTATTTGATTCGGGTGCTACCTATTCGTTTGTATCTGAGGAATTTGCTAGTCGATTAAATTTACCCCAAGAGCAACTAGAAACTCCTTTGAGTGTAGAAATTGCTAATGAGGAGGTAATTCCTGTAGAGTTCATATACCATAATTGTTGGGCTGTAATTAAGGGTCATAACCTAAAGGTAGATTTGATCCCGATTAAATTAGGAGAGTTTGATGTAATACTGGGAATGGATTGGTTGTATAACCATGCAGCAATAACTGACTGTCAAAAGAAAAGTGTGAACCTTCGGACCTCAAACCGGTTGAGGGTAGTATTTTATGGTAGCACATCGCTTAGACGATCGTGTTGTCTTACGATGATGCAGGCCAAGAAGTTACTAAGAAAAGGATGCGTAGGCTATTTAGCCTATATTGTAGACACGCAGAAGGAGGGAGTAGAAATAACAGATATACCGATAGTGAAGGACTTTCCAGACGTGTTTCCAAGCAATTTACCCGGTCTACCGCCAGACAGGGAAATTGAGTTTGCAATAGATTTAGCACCAGCGACGACACCAATTTCGAAAGCCCCGTATCGCATGGCGCCAGTGGAAATGAAGAAATTGTTGCTCCAACTTCAAGAATTGCTGGACAATGGGTATATTCAGCCCAGTGTTTCTCCATGGGGAGCACCAGTTTTGTTTGTCAAGAAGAAGGACGGAACGATGAGGCTTTGTATTGACTACCGAGAGTTGAACAAGGCAACGATCAAGAATAAGTATCCATTGCCAAGAATCAATGATCTTTTCGATCAACTTCAAGGAGCGAGGCATTTCTCGAAGATAGATTTGAGGACTGGATATCACCAGTTAAAGGTGAGGAAGGAGGATGTGCCAAAAAAAAAATAGCGTTTCGAACGAGGTATGGGCACTATGAATTTTTGGTGATGTCTTTCGGTCTGACGAACGCGCCAGCAGTATTTATGGATTTGATGAATCGAATTCTCAAGCCATACTTAGACAAGTTTGTGGTAGTTTTCATCGACGACATCCTAATCTATTCAAAGACCGAAGAGGAGCACGCCGACCATCTGAAGGCGATACTAGAAACACTGAGGAAAGAGAAGTTGTACGCAAAATTTTCTAAATGTGAATTTTGGATGGAAAGGGTACAATTTCTGGGGCATGTGATAGACAAAGATGGGATCTCAGTGGATCCTGCAAAAGTGGAAGCAGTGAGTAACTGGGATCAACCGAGGACGCCAACGGAGGTGCGAAGTTTCTTAGGGTTAGCCGGGTACTATCGACGATTTATCCAGGACTTTTCTAAGATAGCGACCCCGTTAACTAATCTAACGAGGAAGACTGTGAAGTTTGTGTGGACGGAGAAGTGTGAGCAAAGTTTTACGGAGTTGAAGAAGAGATTGAGCGAAGCACCTGTGTTATCCCTACCGGATGATACAGGAGGTTTTGTAGTGTATAGTGATGCGTCACACCGAGGTCTGGGTTGTGTTCTAATGCAGCATAGCAAGGTCATTGCGTATGCGTCACGTCAATTGAAGGACTATGAAAAGCGATACCCTACCCACGACTTGGAGTTAGCCGCGGTAGTTTTTGCCCTGAAGATTTGGAGGCACTATCTGTATGGGGAGAAATGTGAGATATATACGGACCACAAAAGTCTGAAATATATCTTCACACAGAAAGAGCTCAATATGCGACAAAGGAGGTGGTTGGAATTAATCAAAGATTACGACTGCGAGATTCTTTATCACCCGGGGAAGGCAAACGTAGTAGCAGATGCGTTGAGTAGAAAGGGAAGGGAGAGCTTGTTCAGGCTGACAACACAGGAGGAGCTAGTGAAGGAAATGACGCGACTAGAGATAGAAGTGAAAAGTCCGAGAAGGGCAGCAGAGCGCTTATTCGTAATGGAAGCTCGTCCGACGTTGCTAGATAAAGTAAAGGAGGCACAGAGAAATGATGAGGAATGTGAGAAGATAAAGGGAAGAGTAGCAGAAAATGATGAAGAAAAGTTCAGATTGGATAAAGATGGTATCTTGCGATTTGAAGAACGTGTGTGGGTGCCAGCCGTGACCGAACTAAGAGAAGCAATCTTGCATGAGGCACATAACTCACCATATTCTGTTCACCCAGGAAGCACAAAAATGTACAAGGACCTCCGTCATCATTTTTGGTGGCCAAATTTGAAGCGAGAGGTGGCAGAGTGCGTAAGTAAGTGTCTTACCTGTCAACGGGTCAAGGCAGAGCATCAGAGACCGAGTGGACTACTTCAACCACTTAAGATACCAGAATGGAAATGGGAACACAGCTGAGGCTAAGTACTGCTTATCATCCTCAAACTGATGGACAGAGTGAGCGAACAATACAGACGCTGGAGAATATGCTTAGAGCTTGTGTGATGGATTTCAAGGGAAACTGGGATGACCACTTACCCCTCGTAGAATTCGCTTATAATAATAGTTATCACGTAAGTATCGGTATGCCGCCGTACGAAGCTCTCTACGGAAGAAAGTGCAGAACACCGTTATGTTGGGATGAAGTTGGAGAGAGACGACTGTTGGGACCAGAACTAGTTCAGCAAACGGCAGATATTGTTGGGACAATAAGAGCCAGATTGGTAGCAGCCCAAGTTCGGCAGAAGAAATACGTAGATTTGCACCGTCAACGCCGAGAGTTTGAAAGTAGTAGTTTTGTGTTTTTGAAGGTATCTCCTTGGAAGGGGAAGATCCGATTCGGCAAGAAAGGGAAGTTGAGTCCGAGGTTCGTAGGACCGTTTGAAGTCTTGAGAAGGGTAGGCGAAGTGGCGCATGAGGTAGCTTTACCTCCCGAGCTGGAGCATATCCACAATGTGTTCCATGTCTCAGTGCTACGACCATATAAACCCGATTACAACCACGTTATATCCTATGAGCCCGTCCAGATCGAGAAGGATCTCACGTACGAGGAAATTCCTATTCAGATAACTGATAGGAAGGAGCAAGTATTAAGGAATAAAGGCATACCATCGGTGAAGGTAGTTTGGCGAAACCACGATGTCGAGGAGGCTACGTGGGAGTTAGAGGATAAAATGAAGCAGAAATATCCCCACCTTTTTGTTTAGTCGAAATTCTGGGGACAGAATTCTTATAAGGAGGGGAGGATGTAACGACCGTGAATTTTGCATGACTTTGTAATATACGCTTATAATTATTATTTAATGAATGAATTTTTATTAATATTATTTTATGTGATGTGATTAAAGGTTATGTAATAACCTAGATTATGTGTTTGCAATGATATTAAGTGTTGTTATTTGGTAGGACTTATTAAAATGATTTCGGAGAAATATCGCTAAAATTCTATTCGCGGGTTACTATTCGCGCGGGCACTATTCGCCCCAAAAATGTCTTTTTCGTTTATTTCGAAATTTCTAATTTTTGTCATGGTGTTAATGTGATGGGTTAATAATCCAAGTGTTGGATTTTATTTTAGCCAAATTGGGATTTAATTAGAAGCCCTAAATTACTTAAGGGTGGCCCAAACCCATGATCCATGACCCGCGACCCGACCCATGACCCTACCCATGACCCATGAGGAAAATGGGTTAAATCATCAGCTGAAATTGAATGGAGGAGGAGTATACGGGTGGAAGAATGGGAGGAGAAGGAACAAGGAGAATCAAGAACATTTGGGAAGCAACAATTCCACATTTGGAAGAGCAAAAAGCAAGCATGGAACAATTGGGGAGGAGGAGAGGGGGACTACCCATACATGGGAGAGGCAAATTCCAGCCTCCCATGTATAGGGAGCTGGTCATGCATGTTCCTTCTTCACTCACCCATGAAGCTCAGCTCATTTCTTCTATATATACTCCTCCCTTGCCATTCATGCATTCCTTTGCTCATTGTTGCTAAGTTAGAATCCAGAAATTTAGAGAGAGTTGTGAGAGTTGGTGCACGGGTGGTTTGAAGGAAGAAGAAGAAGTGGTGTAGCAGCTGGTTATCAATCCTATTTTCATCCTAGAAGTTGCTTCAAGAGGTTAGTGTTTTGGAACCAAACTCATTTTCATGGTTGCTTCAGTTTTCAGTTTCATATTGCTTGTTTATGAGAGTATATGTTGCTGAAATTGTTTGGTTAGTTCATGAGTTGATATGAATGTGGTTAACTCTTTAAAAGCCTTAATAATGATCAATGAAAGTGGAACAATGTTTGATAATCAAAACCTTTGCATAAGGAATCAAGAATGGACATTAATGGACTGTTGGACAATTATGGACTGATTTGGACAATTTATGTACTTTGTTGTAAATATAGCTTTTGGTTGGTTATTTTGGTTGTGTTAGATGGTAGAGAATTGTTGCCATGTTCTTAGAGGCATGTGGGTAATGATTTCATTTGGAAATCTGGACTAGAACATAATTAAACTCTACTCCAATATGAGTTTGTAAGTTATGCCCACAAACTGTTTGATTTAATGCCCAAGAGAAGAATTTCTCTAATAACTTGAGAACTAGGTGTTGATTAATTAATGAAAGGATGTTATGTTTCTTAGCTTAGCAATAGAAGCATGTTTTAAGTCATATTGACTTGTTGCATAATAGCTAAGACTCAAGAAGGATCAACGAATTGGCCTAACCTTGAGTTTCGTTGAAAAACTAGTGTGAACTGTGGCCTTTGATTTAATTCTGGTAATGTTATGTTATGTGTGTAATTTTAAGCTTTTGGGGTAATATAATGCCCCTGAGTTAGTAAGCCGTAGGCTTTGGAACGAACGCATTTCGACCTCGGATGAGGGAGTTATGGCGTTTGGGAGCAAAGGTGCCCAATCTGTCCAAAATAGTGAAAATTTAGCCTTGGAGGGACTTTCGGGACAATTTTATGGGTAGTAAATGAGTCTGTAAAATTATGAATCCATGAGGGTTTTGTAGTCCATGTTATAAGCTTTCCATAGCCTCCGGAACGGCCTAATTCCGATTTATAACGAAGAAGTTATGAATGTTTGAAGTTTGTATGTCAAACTGCCAAAATTGGAAAGAAACCAAGCCTTGGGGGCCAGGCCATGGGCGCGGGCGCAGTGGGGCGCCGCGCGGGCGCGCTGGGGGCTGCTGGGCGCAGCTGGGCGCAGGTGGGGCGCGCGCGGGCGCGCGCTGGGCGCATGGGCTTGACAGCTCTGACATCCTTTACTAAAATGGGCGTAACTTTCTCATACGAACTTCAAATTGGATGATTCAAGATGATCCGGAAAGCTAAGAAGTAGAGCTATAACTTCCATTATTTAGAACTGTAATTTATTGTCTTGAAAAATTTCTAAATTGGCCATTTTTAGGACTATTGTGCATTAGGAAGCATGCACGTATGTAACGTGTAACGTTTCCAACGCTAAAAATTATTGTTGTAAGTTCTAGAACTTGTACATTATGGTTTATAATGACCTTTATCTTTAATCAATGATGAACTAGATAAGTGTATGAGCATGCTAAGCTTATGCAAATGAGGCGAATCGAGTGTGCGTTGTGCAAACGCCGAAACATCGTATCATGTGTGTGTAACCTTATTTGATATTATGTTTCTAATTAGAATGAAACCTTATTGAGTAATGTAAACCAATATTTGACATCAATTATGTGGCTAATTGGTATGTGGATATGTACTTAAATGTGTAGGACTTTTGAAGGACGATTAACGTCGAGTTATTAGCAAGCGCGTAAGGCAAGTTCTTCTTTAACCCTTGTCTAACCCTTGTGTTGGGCAAGTTCTAATGTGCGAGTTAATTATTGATTAAGCAATCCTTCTATGTTATTGCAAGTTCCTCACTCAACTATTTTATTTGAGCAAGTTTCCTAACCCTTGTCTAACCCTTTTGTTGGACAAGTTCTCTAACTTCATTCATTCTAAGTATTGAATGCAAGTTTCTTATCTTTCCCAAAAGACGTATATTGTGCAAGTTTTCTAACTCTTGTTTAATTTGATATTGAACGAGGTTTCTATATTATTCAAGTTACCTAACTTCGTTCTTTCTATATATTGAATGCAAGTGTTCTACCTTACTTAAGTTAAATTTGAGTAAGTCTTCTAACGTTTGTCTAGTCCTCGTGCTAAACAAGATTATCAACTTCATTCGATTATATTCTTACGGATGCTATTTAATGTTCAAAGTTCATATTTACGCAATACATATATGATTGTGTGAACCCCATACTTATATAAATCCTTAGTATTTGCACAAGTGTTCAAGATACGTTATTGCCATAAACTGTTAAAGCTTTTGAATTCAAATTATGCATGAACTGTTTATGAAGAGTGTCGATGCCATTTGATTCGGCTAGACCAATATCCATAACTTAGAAAGCGATCCAAACCAATTGCTTTGGTGCGGACTTTTATATCTGCTGAGATGAACAACCCTCATAGAAGGGGAAATTATATTTTTGTCGGGGGACCGACATGCGCGCAAGTTGAATGTAAGTAGAACGTTTGAGGCTTATGCATAACGCCGGGTATTTTAGGCTGATCACCTATTGTACCTGTTTTTGGGTTATCAGTGTAATGCTGGTGATTCTAGTAAGAGTTCTTGGTCCTTAATGGACCACTCAGTTTTGGGTTATCATTGTAATATTGCTAAGTCTAGTCAGATTTTTCGGTCTATAGAGGCCACTCAGTGTTGAATGTTCATTACCTTGAAATCATTGAAATCTTTAGATTCTTCTAATAATCCATCGGTCCATAGTGACTCATCGGTGATAATAGAGAATAGTATTGAAACTTTATTCACAATCTACATATTTATTCCCTGAGCTATTCAATCTTCGTCATAGCCCTTTGAGATTGTGAAACCTAACTCATGGTTATTCATTTTTATTATTATTGTGCTTGCTGGGCAAACTTGTTGCTCACCCTTGTTTTCCTTAAAATATTTCAGTGGTTACCCATAGAGGCGAGAGCTCGGGAAAGGATAAAGGCAAAGGCAAAGCCACGAATTAGCTTTGTCCCACTATGTTATGATTATGCTATGTTTTAAGACTCGTTTAGAAATTATGTATTAAGTTATGTCATGTATTCAGACTTATATATTAGACCTTTTGTATTATGTTATGTCAGGTATTTGTATTGGTATCGAGACTTGGGACGAGAGTATTTATGTTATATCAATGTAAATATTTCTATTATTCCGCAATTAGTTATTAATAGTATGTGTATGAGTTGCATAGTGATGCACCAAATTCGAGGTTAAGGTAACCCGGATTTGGGGGCGTCACAATGTATTATTAAGTGTGTAACAATATTAATTGGTAATTAAAATATTATCCAAGAGTGATAATATTGTCTTGTAATTTATGTGTTATTAAATAGAGAATTATATGCTTAAGTGACAATTTATTTGAGAATTAAATATGAATCCCTATGTGCTATACTAATTGAAAGATAAACCTATTTAATATTAGGTCTTTCAAAGGAAGTAATTTAAATTGTGTAAGCCGTAGTCACCGATCAAGGCAAGTTTCCTAACTCAAACTCGAGTTATTATTTTTCAATCATGTTAGTGGTTTAATTATTGTCAATAACTCCACATCAATGATAATTATTAATATTCGCATTTCGTGCATTTGAATTCCTGTTCTATTATTGAATTGTGAAATGTTTAAATTTCTATATTCATGAACTGTTTAAGAAATAGTCTACGCCATTTGTTTCGGCTAGACGTATGCATTTAATATTTTTGAAAGCTATCCAAACCAGTAGTTGGTGCGGATTCTTGGGCTAAGAGAGCAACCCTTGATAGGAGACTATAAGTGTCGGTTATCCGATGCAGTCAGAGCTTAATGTTATGCATACACATGGTGTACAAGAGGCTGATCCCCTCAAGTACAAACTGACGGATTAAAATATAAAAGGGTTAGTCGAATGATTGATTCCTTGGCATTGTTCATGGTCCTTCGGACCACTCAACAGTTAATAATCAATATTAATCCTTTCATTTGCACATTGATTTTATTGTTCAGTTATTTCATCAATTATCTTAAATCGTTGAATCATTTCGATTGTCATTCTTAACCATTCATGATATATCTTTCATTATTCATTTTAAACTTGCTGAGCAAAGTAATTGCTCACCCTTGCTGTATCATGAACTAATTACAGTTAAACCGAAGAGTTCCAAAAAGGAAAAGGTGTGACGCCCCCAAATTCGGGTTACCTTAACCTCGAATTCGGTGCATCACTGTGCAACTCATAAAGCATTCTATCAATAACTAATTGTGGAATAATAGAAATATTTACATTGATATAACATAAATACTCTCGTCCCAAGTCTCGATACCAATACAAATAACTGACATAACATAGTACACACTATAATTAAGTCTTAATACAACACATCAGAATACATAATCTTAAATAAGTCTTAGTGCATGACAGAAATATAACACAGTAGGACAAAGCTAATCCGTAGCTTTGCCTTTGCCTTTATCCTTTCCCGAGCTCTCGCCTCTTTCGGTAACAACTGAAATGTTTTTAAAGCAAGCATGGGTGAGAAACAAGTTTGCCCAACAAGTATAACAACAATGATAATGAGAAGTCATGAATAAAGTTTCTCAAGTTTCAATTCAAATCTCTACTATTACTGGTTAGTCACTATGGACTGGATGAATATCAAATGAATTCAAGGATTTCAAATTTTACAGTTGCAGGAATCGCTATGTGGCCACCATGGCACTTACCTTCCATTAGAATTAACAGTATTACACTATTAACCCCAACAACAACAAATACAGGTACAATAGGTGATCAGCCTAAAATACCCGGCGTTATGCATAACCCTCAAACATTCAACTTGCGCGCATGTCGGTTCTCTGACTAAAAATATAATTTTCCCTACTATGAGGGTTGTTCATCTCTGCAAAGAGTCCGCACCAAAGCAATTGGTTTGGATCGCTTTCTAAATCATGGGTATTGGTCTAGCCGAATCAAATGGCATTGACACTCTTCATAAACAGTTCATGCATAATTTGAACTTAAAAGCTTTAACAGTTTATGTCAATAACATATCTCGAATACTTGTGCAAATATTAAAGATTCACATAAGTATGGAATTCACACAATCATATATGTATTGCGTAAATATGAACTTTGTACATTAAATAGCATCCGTAAGAATATAGTCGAATGAAGTTGATAAGCTTGTCTAGCACGAGGACTAGCAAGGGTTAGAACACTTGCTCAAATTTAAATTGAGTAAGATAGAAAACTTGCATTTAATATATAGAAGGAATGAAGTTAGGAAACTTTGCATAATATAACTTGAGTAGGGTAAGGAACTTGCCTTAAGCGCTTGCTAATAACTTGACGTTAATCGTCCTTCAAAAGTCCTACACATTTAAGTACATATCCACATACCAATTAGCCACATAATTGATGCCAAATATTGGTTTACATTACTCTATAATATTTCATTATAATTAGAAACATAATATCAAACAAGGTTACACACACTTGGTACGATGTTTCGGCGTTTACACAATGCACACCCGATTCACCTCATATGCATAAGTTTAGCATGCTCATACACTTGTCTAGTTCATCATTGATTAATGCTAAAGGTCATTATAAACCATAATGTACAAGTTTTAGAACTTAAAACAATAACTATTAGTGTTGGAAGCATTACACGTTACATACATGCATGAACGACGCCCCATTTTTGCTTCCTAATGCACAATTGTCCTAAAAATGGCCAATTTAAAAATTGATCAAGGCATTAGATTTCAGTTCTAAATAATGGAAGTTGTAGCTCTACTTCTTAGCTTTCCGAATCATCTTGAATCATCCAAAAACGGAGTTCGTATGAGAAAGTTACGCCCATTTAACTAAAGGATGTCAGAGCTGTCAAGCCCATGCGCCCAACGCGCGCCCCACCTATGCCCAGCTGCACCCAGCCGACCCCAGCGCGCTCGCGCGGCGCCCCACCGTGCCCGCGCCCGCGCCCATGGCCTGGCCCTGTTGGTCGATTTCGCAACCGATAAATACGCGCAAGTATACGCGGTCAACAAGTAATAAAGTGATAAAAGAGTTGTCGAACTCACAGAGAATTGTTCTAGTGTATCCCAAGTACCAACTATATATCGTCTCGATTTTATTTAAACAATTGATGATTTGATGTTTTTGTTGTTTGATAATAATTAAGAGATATGAAAAGCATTAAAATAATTAAACTCTAATATTAACAAGTCTAAGATTTCAATTTCCCTTAACACTTCATTTGAATATCCTAACTCTCTCATTTGAACTAATTAACAACATGGAAATGTCAACCGAGAAATCAAAGCTACTTATAAGCCTCTGTCGATGGTCAAATTCGAATCTTCCTAATACGGCATATAGGTATATGTCTATCCTACACACTATCAAGAGACCAATTTCAAGAACAATAACAAGACACGTGTCACTAAATCTCATTAAACGTCCTTTCAATTACCAACTTTCACATAGGAAGTCATTAAGAATAGATTCTCGATTGGTTGCACACGGTATCTAGGTATAGGTCTATCCTAAATACTATCAAGTTACCTATTATTCAGGATAATCAACAAGACACACGTAACTAAATCTCAATTAATTACCCACAATAATCTTTAACTCTCGCATGATATCATAACAAGGTCTAAACACTATAATCCGTTCGTCAAGTTCATATAGGTTCCCACAGTAATTACTAGCTAGGCAATTAATATATGAAGCATAAATTATGACATACAATTCACAAATGAGTAATTAATAGCAAAGAGAGAGAAATCAATTCAAACTATGTGTTGGGTTCCATTGAAATTTTAGAATAAGATCTAGTTCATGGTAGCTAGGCAAAACATCAAACACATGGTGTACATCATGAAATAGAAATACAAATTCAAAGGAAAGCAAGAGATGATAAAACCCATTTAGAAGATATTCATATGTTGCTTGCTTGGTTGATGTCAATTTCTAGCTTTTCCTCTTCCTTTGGCATTCTTTTCTCCTTTTGCTCCTTGGCTTGTTGCTGAAAATCTCTTTGAATTGCAGCCCTCAAGCTCTTCTTGGTGATGTATGTGCAGCCTCCCTATGTCAAGATGTCCATTTAACACTCCTTTCCTTCTTGGTTCTTTTGATTTTGTTGAATTTTCCTTGTGTTGTAACACTTTTGGCTCTCTAATTGATGTGTTTTTGTGGCCTCCCAATTCCTAGATATGAAATATGAAGCCCCGATGAGATATTATATAGTGCCTCCATGAAAAACCCTAGCCAAACATCAGATTTTGGGTCAAAAAGTGAGCTGGAATCGCACTAGGAGCTCAAAAGATCGCACTCAGCATGCCCGGGCGCGCCCGCACGCTGCCTGGTGCACCCGCACGCTGCCTGGTGCGCCCGCACGCCGCCCCTGGCCATGCCGCACGCCCATGGCACGCCAACGCCGCGCGCGCGCGCCCGCGCCAAAGCTATTGTAGCCCGACTCAGCTTTGACCTCTGTTAGTAAAATGGTCATAACGTCTTCGTCCGAACTCGGATTAAGGTAATTAAGTAGGATATGGAAAACTAAGAAGGAGCTCTACAACTTTCATGACTGGAGCTTGACGAGATAATGTCTGGAGAAAGGCTAAAAGTGAGCACGAAGCAACTGCTGTGTAAAATTCATGTCAAATCCGATGGTAAAATGGCCATAAATCTCTCATACGAACTTCAAATTGGATTATTTAAGATGTTCTAGAAAGTTAAGACAAATATCTACAACTTTCGTTCTTTGAGTTTTGAGAGATTCGGATTGGATCATGGGTGAAATTGGGAAACAAGCAGCTAAAGTACCAAAAAATAAGTTATGAGTATTGATTCCAAAGAGCTTTTATTTCAATTCCTACAAAACAACATAAAAACACATAAAAGTATACAAAAATATATAAAATCAATACAAAACTACATTACATGACAATAAGATAAAAACACATAAAACCAACCGAAATGACTTAGGATTTACAAATTATCAAGCTCAAAAGCACCTAATTTGTGTATATAAAACACACTCATCAAATACCCCCAAACTTAAATCTTTGCTTGTCCTCAAGCAAAACAAACCTAAACTATATACTTCAAAATCTTGTAATACAACCTAACTTGAGCAATGAATTAATAAGCCGGCAATGGTCTCAAAGGCATCAACACTTGGAACTCAAGAGAACAAACAAAGAGTTGCACGTCTAAAATTTCAGTTAGCTAGTTATACTTTACTTAAGGCCCCTTCCGTATGTGTGTGTGTGAGTACCCAATAGCACTAAACCAATCAAGCTCGGATGAAACTATGCAACCACATTACCTTATGAAATAATCAAATAAACTTCAAAACAACATGCTTAACACATCGCTCAATACAAAGGTATACAAATCACAATTTTCAAAAATTTTGAGAACCAAAGGCTCTAGGTGAGTGCATTTTATGCTCCATCTCAACCTTAAGCGTGCTCATATGGGCGAGTGCGTTTTACGCTCTATCTCAACCCCCTGCAAGATTTATAATACAATAATTTTCTTTCTTTAATCCCAAATATAAGAGAGTGTGTTTTACGCTCTATCTCTCCTACGCATGTGTCCATGAGTGAGTGCGTTTTACGCTCCATCTCAACTCACCACATGACCATCAATTCAAGCATAACAAATTTAGACACCTTGCTTCGAGTGATGTTTAAATGAGTTCTAGAGTTTATAGATATTTCCCATAAGCATTCGGTTATAAAAGCCTTCACTAAGCATACAACTAGTTTAATACTCATGGGTAAGTGCATAAAAGTGAAAGGACGCATAAGCAAAATAATAACCAATGAACGATAAGCACAAAGATTAAGCAACAATTGTCTACGTCTCATGAGTTAGATTTTCTTCAAACAAGCCATTATTATAGACCATGGATTATGGTTCAGATCAAATTAAAACAATGCTCAAGGGACACATCCTAAAAATAAATGAATTTTTTTTAATAAAAAGAAAAACATACTTAAATCACACAAAAACTAAATTAAAAACACACAAATATGAAATACTATCCCCAAACTTAAACTTGACATTGTCCTCAATGTCTGATATACGAAAAATTAAAATAGAAGACTTCCTTGAAACCGTGTCAAGCGCCATTGATATCATCTTTCAATACCTCTAAGTTGGGAGCGTACCTGAAAGCAAATGACTAAAGAAATTAAAATGCAATTAAACCACTAAAATGCAATCAAACAAAAATAAAAGCAAAACAATAAACTTGGGTTGCCTCCCAAGAAGCGCTTGGTTTATAGTCGTTAGCCGGACTCCTTTATTTCCCATCAATCCGGCTCAATCGCAAAATTGACCATAGCATGCCGCCTCAATGTTATTTCTTTGATTTGCATGACATGCATGTTAGATTGGCGACCCTCAAACTTTGTATCATCTGATGGCAAGAAAAAGCTTTCATCATCCGCTTTATCCATCATTGCACTTTTGTCAAGATCCACATGAAGATATTCTTCATGAACCAATGGGTGCTCGATGGCTTTGAAAACCTTGAATGTGACTTCTTGATCTTCAATTTCCTTTTTATAATACCCATTTATGCTCCTTGTCTCATCAACATTAGAATCAACATCCACAGTAGGATGTATACTCTCAAAATTTTCACTAATAGCTTCATGCGACTCCTCGCCATTTCCTTGATTATCCACCATGCATTGCTCTTCATCATCCTCCATAGGGTCAATCTTAGTATCGCTAGGTAAGGTGCATTGCGGGTGAATAACGTAAGTATTGGCAACATAGTTCATGATGCTCTACACTGAAGCTTGTAGATTTGCCAACCTAACCTCATTTTGATAGATATGAGATATGTTCCTATTCATGAGCTCCTCCCTCATTCTTTCCTCTCCGTCATATCTATGCGAATTCACCATATATTGCTCTTCACCTTCCTTTATGGGGTTAATCTGTGTAATGCAAGGTAAGGTGCTTTGCGGGTGAATAACGATAGCATTCACGATTTGTGCCGTTAGATTCTCGAGGTTCCGTAATGAATTTAGTTGCTCAATGAACATGGGAAGAATCTCCTCCATATTAGATGTATCCTCATAGTATGGTGGAGGTTGGTACATAGATTCTGAATGGTATAAGAGATTTGGATCATAGCCTTGATCTTGATTGTTGTCCCATGAAAAGCTTGGATGATCTTGCCAACCCAGGTGATAGTAAGTTGGGTAGTAGTCAGCTTGATTCTGACAGTAGGCATTCTGAGTGGATTGGCTTTTAAGAGTGTCAACAACCCTTGAAAGCGTTGTAACTTGTTCTTGCAATTGCTCAAGAAATTTTGACGAACTTGGTTGCATCGTCCCCTCATAATCCCATTGATAATTATGCTCATCCATTCACTGAAAACAAAATAAAAAAAAACAAAATAAATAATAAGCAAATTATTTACAAGTCTAAATTAAGACCAATTCGATTGTCATTAATATTGGAAAACACTAGAAGAACAATTCCCCGGCAACGACGCCAAAAACTTGTTGGTCGATTTCGCAACCGATAAATACGCGCAAGTATACGCGGTTAACAAGTAATAAAGTGATAAGAGAGTTGTCGAACCCACAGGAAATTGTTTTAGTGTATCCCAAGTACCAACTATATATCGTCTCGATTTTATTTAAACAATTAATGATTTGATGTTTTTGTTTTTTGATAATAATTAAGAGATATGAAAAGCATTAAAATAATTAAACTCTAATATTAACAAGTCTAAGATTTCAATTTCCCCTAACACTTCATTTGAATATCCTAACTTTCTCATTTGAACTAATTAACAACATGGAAATGTCAACCGAGAAATCAAAGCTACTTATAAGCCTCTGTCGATGGTCAAATTCGAATCTTCCTAATACGGCATATAGGTATATGTCTATCCTACACACTATCAAGAGACCAATTTCAAGAACAATAACAAGACACGTGTCACTAAATCTCATTAAACGTCCTTTCAATTACCAACTTTCATATAGGAAGTCATTAAGAATAGATTCTCGATTGGTTGCACACGGTATCTAGGTATAGGTCCTATCCTAAATACTATCAAGTTACCTATTATTCAGGATAATCAACAAGACACACGTCACTAAATCTCAATTAATTACCCACAACAATCTTTAACTCTCGCATGATATCATAACAAGGTCTAAACACTATAATCCGTTCGTCAAGTTCATATAGGTTCCCACGGTAAATTACTAGCTAGGCAATTAATATATGAAGCATAAATTATGACATACAATTCACAAATGAGTAATTAATAGCAAAGAGAGAGAAATCAATTCAAAACTATGTGTTGGGTTCCATTGAAATCTTAGAATAAGATCTAGTTCATGGTAGCTAGGCAAAACATCAAACACATGGTGTACATCATGAAATAGAAATACAAATTCAAAGGAAAGCAAGAGATGATAAAACCCATTTAGAAGATATTTATATGTTGCTTGCTTGGTTGATGTCAATTTCTAGCTTTTCCTCTTCCTTTGGCATTCTTTTCTCCTTTTGCTCCTTGGCTTGTTGCTGAAAATCTCTTTGAATTGCAGCCCTCAAGCTCTTCTTGGTGATGTATGTGCAGCCTTCCTATGTCAAGATGTCCATTTAACACTCCTTTCCTTCTTGGTTCTTTTGATTTTGCTGAATTTTCCTTGTTTTGCAACACTTTTGGCTCTCTAATTGATGTGTTTTTGTGGCTTCCCAATTCCTAGATATGAAATATGAAGCTCCAATGAGATATTATATAGTGCCTCCATGAAAAATCCTAGCCAAATATCAGATTTTGGGTCAAAAAGTGAGCTGGAATCGCACTAGGAGCTCAAAAGATCGCACTCAGCACGCCCGGGCGCGCCCGCACGCCGCCCCTGGCCATGCCGCGCGCCCATGGCACGCCCACGCCGCGCGCGCGCGCGCTGGCTGCCTAGTGCCAGGTGTCGCGCGCCCGCATCCAATTCCGCGCGCCCACACCAAAGCTGTTGTAGCCTGACTCAGCTTTGACCTCTGTTAGTAAAATGACCATAACGTCTTCGTCTGAACTCAGATTAAGGTGATTAAGTAGGCTATGGAAAGCTACGAAGGAGCTCTAAAACTTTCATAACTGGAGCTTGACGAGATAATATCCGGAGAAAGGCTCAAAGTGAGCCCGAAGAAACTGCTGTGTAAAATTCATGCCAAATCCGATGGTAAAATGGCCATAACTCTCTCATACGAACTTCAAATTGAATTATTCAAGATGTTATGGAAAGCTAAGACAAATATCTACAACTTTCGTTCTTTGAGTTTTGAGAGATTCGGATTGGATCATGGGTAAAATTGGGAAACAAGCAGCTAAAGTACCGAAAAGCAAGTTATGGGTATTGATTCTAAGGAGCTTTTATTTCAATTCCTACAAAACAACATAAAAACACATAAAAGTATACAAAAACATATAAAACCAATACAAAACTGCATTACATAACAATAAGACAAAAACACATAAAACCAACCGAAATGACTTAGGATTACAAATTATCAAGCTCAAAAGCACATAATTTGTGTATATAAAACACACTCATCAGGCTCCCAAGGCTTGGTTTCCTTCCAGTTTTGGCAGTTTGACATACAAACTTCAAACCTTCATAACTTTTTCATTATAAATCGGAATTAGGCCGTTCCGGAGGCTATGGAAAGCTTATAACACGAACTACATAACCCTTATGGATTCACAATCTTATAGACTCTTTACTAAATCGAAATAGTGGTTCCAAAGAGCTTAGTCTAACTAGTTTTCAACGAAACTCAAGGTTAGGCCAATTCATTCTTCCTCGTGTCTTAGCTATTATGCAACAAGCCATATGACTTAAAACATGCTTCTATTGCTAAGCTAAGCAACATAACATCCTTTCATCAATTAATGAACACCTAGTTCTCAAGTTCTTAGAGAAATTCTTCTCTTGGGCATTAAATCAAACAGTTTGTGGGCATAACTTACAAACTCATATTGGAGTAGGTTTTAACTGAGTTCTAGCCCAGATTTCCTAATGAAATCATTACCCACAACTTTAGAACACATAATGGTCATACACAACCAAACATACAACCAAACACACAACCAACAATAGACTACATTTTTATCAAAGTATACGAATTGTCCAAACCAGTCCATAAATGTCCATAACAGTCCATTTTTGCTCCTCATGCATAGGCTTTGATTATCATTCATTGTTCCACTTCCATTGATTATTAAGGAGGCTTTTATAGAGTTAACAACATTCATATATGTTCATGAACCAATCAAAGCAATAACAGTTACATTACTCCAACAAGCAATCAACCAAAACTAGAAACTTGGAAATATTATGGAAATGAGTTTGATTAATCCTTGCATACCTCTTGGAGCTCTTTCTAGGATGAAAAAGGGATTGATACTCAGCTGCTACACCACTCATTCTTCTTCCACAAACCACCCGTGAACAAACTCCTCACTATTTTCTCTTAATTTTCAGCTCCATGTTAGCAACAATGAACAAAGGAATGGATGAATGACAAAGGATGAGTATTTATAGATGGAATAGCTGAGCTCTTTGGGTGAGTGAAGAAGGAATATGTTAAGCATGCTTGGTGTGATCAGCTCCCCATGTATGGGAAGTTGAAGTTGGCCTCCCCCATGTATGGGTAACTCCTCTCTCATTCTCCCCAATTGTTCTTTCTCCCTTTTCCTCTCCCAAATGCAAGAGTTGGCTTCTCCTATAAATTCTTATTCTCTTGGTTTCCTCTCCTCACCTCCTTCCCGTTCACATTCTCCCTAAATTTGCAGCTGCAGATTTTGTAACTCATTTCCCATATGGGTCATGGGTTGGGTCATGGGTTTGGATCATGGGTTTGGGCCACCCTTAAGCAAATTGGGGCTTCTAATTAAATCTCAATTTGGCTAAAATAAAATCCAACACTTGGATTATTAATCCTCCATATTAACACATGACGAAAATAAGAAAAGTCGAAATAAATGAAAAGGCGTTTTTGGGGCGAATAGTGCCCAAGAATAGTAACCCGTGAATAGAATTTTAGCGATATTGACCCGAAATCATTTTTAGTAAATCCTACCAAATAACAACACTTAATAATATTGCAAACATATAGTCTAGGTTATTTCATAACCTTTAACCACATCACACACAATAATATAAGTAAAAATCCATTCATTAATAATATTCATAAGCTTAAATTACAAGGTTATCCAAAATTCGCGGTCGTTACATCCTCCCCTCCTTATAAGAATTCTGTCCCCAAAATTCGCGGTCGTCATCCCGCTGTTCCTCAATTTGGATGCGGTCAGCTACTTCTACCTCTAGCTGGGCTAGCAAAGCCTCCTTCTCCACCTGTAGGCTCCCTGCCCGCTACTCGGACTGCTCTAGATTTCCTACCAGTTCTACATTCCTTGCCATGAGACGGTAGACCATAGCCCTTAACTGCACAGAGACCTTATGTCATCCCTGAGCTTCCTGCTCCAACTCTCCGAACTGTATCCTCTAGCTCGAAGGGGAAGGTGGGGGGGTGGGGTAAGGGAGGGGAGGGGGGGGGGGGAGAGGGGGAGGGGGGGGGGGGGAGTGGGGGGGGGGGGAGGGGGGGACTTGGGGGGGGGGGAGGGGGGGGGGTGGGGGGTGGGGGGGAGGGGGGGGGAAGGATAGGTGTGGAGGGGAAGTTAAGAGGGGCTGGGCGTGGGGGGGCGGGGGGGTTGTAGACGGGGGTGGGGGGGGGGGGGGTGGGAGGAGGGGGGCGGGGTTGCTGTGGAGAGGGGGGTGGAGTGGTGGGGGTTGGTGGCCGGGAGTATTGATTGATTTGATTTTTTGTTGATTTTTTTGTGTTTTTTCTATGATTTTTTTGGTTGTTTGTTTGATTGTTGTTGTTTGTTTTTTGTGTATTGTTTTTTTTTTTGATTTTTTATTTGTTGTGATGATTGATATTTATTGTGTTGTATGTTGATTAGATTTTTGTGTCTAATTGTTTTGTTTTTATATTGTTTGATTATTGTGTTGATTTTGTTTTTGTTTGATATTTGTTTTGTTTTTTTGAGTGTGATTTGTTTTTGTTGTTTGTTTTTTTTTGTTTTCTGATGTTGTGTTTATGATTGTGTTTCGTTGAGAGGAGGGAGGGGGAGGGAAAAGAGGAAACGGAGAGAAAGGGGGGGGAAAGGGGGAGAGGGGGGGAGGGGAGAGGGGGAGGGCGGAGCGGGGGGGGGGGGGAGGATTTTTGATCTTTGTGTTGGTTTGTTGTGTTTCTGTGATATTTTGTGTGTTTTTTGCTCTTGATGTTACTGATTGAGGGGGTGGGGGTGGGGGGGGGGGAGGGGAGGGGGGAAGGGAGTGGGGGAGGGGGGGGAAGGGGGGGGGGGGGGGGGGGGGGGGGAAGGGGGGAGGAGAAAAAGGAGGCTATTTTTGATTTGATGTATATATTTTTGTGTTTTTGTTTTTGATTTTTAGTTTTCTTTTTTTTGTGATGCGATCAGCCATACTCACTAACATGTCATCTTATATGTAGGTTGCCATCAGGTGCACACATCTCCTGGGTTCATCTAATAAATCACTGCCTAAGGGGATTCCTCTAAGTCCTCTCAGTTCTTCTCCGGGATTACAGGACTCCGATCACTTATTCACTCTTCGATGGGGATACTACCTTAAAAGGCTCAATATAAATGGGTGACTCTTGACACCACATGGATGTTACGTGCTCTTTCCTTGATTTGCTTGGCACGCAACTCTGGCATGCTACCAATCACATACAAAGAAACCCAAAACTATATAAATCTTAACAAAATATAACATCCATTTCTTTGTAATATAAAAAATATTTACGACACTATTAACTTTCTAATCAAAGTTATACCACTGGTAAAACTCTTACATGTAGCTATTTATTACTTGCTCTTTCCTTCTACATTCTCCCAGGTTATAGCCTACGGGACGCTCTCTTTCTAATGTTTTATAACCTATATGCTCTTAATTACCAACTATTGACGCCCAAAATCGGGATCCTTAACCTCTAATTCGGTTTTCAACATTATGTCAACTTATAACACATAGCTAACCAATAATTAATCTGAATAATATAAATATAGTAATTGATAAACATAAAACTCTGTCCCACTATCTGATACTAATCCAAAATAACTTAAACAACCAATTACACCCATATAATACAGACTTCAAACACACCCACTCATAAACACATAATATTAAAATACTTCTAAGTTTAATACAGTCCAAACTTACATCTAATTACCCAATACATTCTACTCATTTCCAATACACAAACCGATAACTCCACCAAACTAACCACAATCCCATAAAAAATACCCTCCCTCCATTTATTATATCCCACCCCTAAATCCAACCTAAACAAACCACCCAATCTCAATCTCACTACCATCACTCACTAAACACCCTAAACAAAACCACACACAACAAAACCATTTCCTACCAATTCCATTAATCACAAACAAAATCCAACCCTTCAACCCCAAAACCCTAATCCTCCAACTCACATATTCCCCCATTCCCAAACCAACCAAACTACAACCATAAAAACCCCCCACAACCCCCCCCACCCACCAAAACTTACACACTCTTATCCACCCCAACCCCACCCATTTAAACATACCTACACCCTCCCCCCCCCAAACCAATCTTCTTACTTATCCCCCTCCACCCCCCACACAATTCACCCAACAAATATTTAATAACCACAATCCAATTAACTCCCCCCATCCCAATAAATTAACGCAAAAAAACCCATTTACATTTACACATCTCAACAACCCATTCCATACCCCCACTACAACCCACTAACAATCCACAAAATCCAAACCCTCAAACACTAAAATACCCACCAAAAATCCCCCAATATCCCACAACCACAACCCCCCCAACCTACATTAAAACCCCCCCACACAAATACAATTACCCAACATCCCCAAATACCAACCCACTCACCTAACTCCTAAACTACTCCATCCTAATCAAAACCTAATACACTCATCTTCCACTCCACTTTAAATCCCCCACAATCACCCCAAAACCAATAATACCTCACTCCCCAATCCAATACAACACAACCATTCCATCTAACTTCCCAAATCACCACACCATCTACTTTACCTTCAATCAACATTTTATCCACAACACCTATACTACCACCTACATCCCCTAACCCCAAACTATACCCACACCACCCACCCCAAACTCACCTCCAATATCCCACACAATTAAACCCAAAACACAAACACATTTTCATCATCAAATCTAACCCAACCAAAACAAAAAATTAAAACCCACAATTAACTATAAACCTTCTAAACACACATACTCCCCTAAACTCACAACATCCAACTAAATACCTCCATCACAACCCCAATAACAATAACACACATCAACCCATCAACCTTACCAAAACCCCACAATACACTAATACTCCCAACACACACTCACATCAACTCTAATTCCTCAAACCCTCAACACTTTCCCATCCCCTCTCCCCAATAAATCACCAACATAACAATTACACCCCACTCCCCAAACTCACCTAATAACCATTCCAACTAATACCAACAACAACCATTCCTATTATTACCACCAAAACTAAAATCAACACAATCCACACCCAACACCCTTTAACTATTAAAATATCCCTAACCTCCCCAATAAACCATCAATTCCTATATACACTCCAAATCCTCCTCAATATCCCTATCTCTTCCCCACATCTACCCCCATTCCCCTCCTCCCCCTAATCTACTCCCCCACACCATTCCCCCATACCAATTAAACAAACCCTAAAAATTACTAAAACCACCCCCCCCAACCCCACCCCACCAAAAAAACACCATTCCACCTTCTAACTTCATAACATTTCCACTCAACCCCCCCCCCTCCACCACCCCCCAACAATCAACCCCCACCAACACTTTCAAAACACCACCCCACTATTAACCCCACTACACTACCCAATCAAACCCCTCCCACCTACCACATCACAACCAAACAAAACAACAACAACATCCCCCAACCACACAACCCCCATCAAAACAAACATCATCCACCACCCCCCACCACCCAAACCACCCCCCCCACCACCCCACAAAACCCTAACAACTCTCCCAAACAACCAAATCCCCACCCACCCCCACAAAATTCCCACCAACCCCCCCCCCCCCCCCCACAAAACACTTAAACCATCTAACCTCACAACCACCATCCCACAAACCCCCCAAACACCCACCCAACACCCACCCCCCCCCCCCCACCCCCCCCCCCCACCACCCTCACCACAAAACACCACAACACCTCCAAAACCACACTACCACCCAACCCACCCTAACAACATACACCAACATCCACTTCAAAACAACACAACCCAAAAACCCAACCCATAATCAACAACCTTCTTCAACAAACTCTAACCCCCCTAACACACATAACAACCCCCACTCCCCACCCCCTAACCCCCAACCACCCCATCCACCACCCCCCCCCCCCATATCCCATTCCCCCCTCCCAACACAAATCAACCCAAACCCAAAAACTCAAACACATCACACCCCCTAACAATCACCCACATCACCCCCCCCCACAACAACCCACCCCCCCTAACCCCCACACAACACACAAACACAAAAAACAACACCCACTCCCCCCCCAACCCCCTAACACTAAAACAACCCAACAACTACCAAACACACATTCCACTAACTCACAAACTTAATCTAATCTCCATCCACATAACCTCCATAAATAAATATCACCCTTCCCCCCCCTACATTTCTAATCCCAAATTTACCCCCCATCATCTAACCCAAAAAAACCCCCCCCCCCCCAAAAAACCCCCACACCCCCCCCAACCCCCCCCCATTCCCACTAATTAAAAAAAACCCCAACCAACACAAATTAAACCCAACCACCCACAACACCCCCCCCCCCCCCACCCCAAACCAAACACCAATCCCTCACCTCAAAATACCCAAACCCAAATTTACCTTTTAATTACATTTAATTTACCATTAATCCAAAATTTCTCATATAAAAACCCCACCCCCCCAACCACCCAACACCCACCACCACATCCCCCCAACTACACCATCCCCACACCTTCACCCCCTCACCTCTCTACCAACCACAAAACAACAACACTCCAAAAAAAAAACCAAACACAACAAACACCATCATCTTTAAAAATCTAAATCAACCCCCACCCCACCCCCCTACCAACCTCCATCACCATCACCCCCTAACTAAAACACTAACCTAAACCCAAACCCACATTTCCCACCTAAACCCCCCACAAACACCCCCACCATCTCAAACACCCAAACACTCACCCCCCCCCACTCACCAACATCCAAAAACATATACCCAACCATATCCCCCTCCCACCCTATCCAAACAACACACACCCCCTCACACCCCTACAATAAAACCACACCCCTCCCCTCCACCCCTCCCTCTCTCCAACATAAAACAACCCTCCCCCCCAATCCCCACCTTCAACAAACCAATCAACACCACAAACCCCACACCCCCCTCATTTACCCCACCCCCACCCACACCCAATCACACATCCACCTCCCACCCACTAAACCCAACCACACCCCCCACACCACCCCAACACACATTACCCACCCAACCAACCCCAATTCCCCCCCACCCCCCACCCCCTCCCACACCCCCACACCACCCCCAACCCCCTCAACACCTCACCAAACCATCCTTCCTTCCACCACCCCACCCCACATCAAACCCCCCAACCAACATCCCCCTCAAACCCCCCCCACCAACCCCCCATCCTTACCTTCTAAACTCAATTCCCATCCAACCCAACACCCAACTCTAACCCCCTCCAATACTAATCCTTTCACACACACTACCCCCACTCACTCACACACACCTACAACCCTAACACCATACTCTAAACCCAAACCAAACATACCAACCATCACTCCACACAACTCCAACCACCCAAAACACCAACTCATTCAACTACCACCCTCCCTCTCAACTCTCCCTCATTTAATACCCCCCTCTATATTCTCACCAATCCTATATCACCCTAATATACATCTCATATATCCCCTCAATTAAAATCCTTTAAATCTCTATAATTTAATCATACTCCCCTCATCATTCTCATATAATTTTACACTCCTATCATATCCCCTATAAATTAATAATATAACAACTCTCCATCATTCCCACCTCTATCATTCCCCCACCACTAACTACCACCTCCAAACCCCCCCAATATACCCCCCCCCCCAAATACAACAAAACCTCACCCAACCCCAAACCACACCAAAAACCCAATCCAAAATCCCCCCCCCCACCCACCCCCCACCACCTATCCACACCCCCACCCCCCTCCCCACCCACTCCCAAACCCTTCCACCCCCACCCATCCCCCACATCAAACACCCAACCCCCCCCCAACTACCTCAAACCCTATCCACTAAACCCAACCCCCATAAACACCATTCCACCAAATCAAAACACCCCCCCTAACCCCCCCCAAAACCCAACCCCCCCCCCCCAACTTCACCAATCCACACCCCCCCCCACACCACCCAACCCCAAACAACACCCACACCCCACCCCAACCCACCCCCACCCACAACCCCAACCCCCCAAACACCCACCCAAACCCCCCCCACCTATCCTACAATCAACCCCCCACACCAACCCCACAAAAAACATTCCCCCCCATACCCCATTCACCCCCCATCCCATAAAAAAACCATCAAAAACAAACCACATATCCATAAAACATTACCCAAACCCCCAACCACCCAAAAAACACCTCTCTATCCAAAAATATCACCCAACAAAAAAAACACCCTCAATTAAAACTCCAACACCCAACAATCAATATTAACATTTATCTATTAAAACCTCACCACCCCCCCCCCCCATAAAAAAAATCTCCCCCATAAAAAAAAACCACCCAACAAACAATCCACACCCCCAAAAACCCACCAAACCCCCCCAACCAAATCAAAATAAACCCATCACACTCCCCCCCCTCACTCCCCTAAACCCTAAACCCCCCATCCTCTATCCACTACCCCCACCCCACCCCCCCTACCTACCCCATACAACCCCCAACCACTACCACTAACCACCCCCCCACAACCCACTACCACCAATACACCCAAAAACAAAAACACCCACCAATCCCACCCCCCCCAAAACACCAACTCCCACCCCCCCAAACACCCCACCCCCCCCCCCCCCCAAATCCCCAATCCCCACCCCCCCCCACACCCCCCCCCCCCCCCCCCCCCCCTACCACTCATCAAACCCAAACCATCCCCCCCACACCCCCCACACACCCCCACCACCACCCCCCCATCACCCAACCCCTAACATACCCATTCATATCAAACACACCCATACCTCCCCCCACAATCCCCTCCTCCACCCTACACCAATTCCCCCCCCCACATTAACCTCCCACACCCCAAACACTCCATACCTCCCCAATCATACAATTTAAACACACCCCTCTCCCAAAATTATCCTATAACTCCCCCCTCCACCCCCTCAACACTCCCCCACACCCCCCAATATCAACCACCTACACAACCACACCCCCAACCACTCACCACCCACCAACCAACCCTATAAACTCACCAAACCAAACCAATCACCAAACAATACTTCAATTCAAGCCACCCAACACAAAACTCAAACAACCCCATCTCTCACCACAACCACACCCATTCCCCCAACCCCTCTCTCCACCAACCCATAATCCACACCAACCTCTTCCAATCCACTTCTCCCTATAATTCCCCCTTATCCCAAAAACCACCCAAACCCACATCAATACCCCCATTCCCCATCAAATAAAAAAATACATACACTCCAACACCTAACCCAACCCAACACACAACCAACAATACTCATTTCCAACCTCATCAACCCTCCAAACACTATCCCCACACAACCAATAATCATCCCCCCTCAACATCACACCCACCTTTACCCAATCCCCATTCAACCCATCCCCATCCCCCCCACCATACCCTTCTCCACCCCCTTTTATAATATAATACAACATCACCCCCCCCCACCCCTCCACAAACACCTCTTCACCCCCCCCCCACCAAAACAATTCAACCCCCCCCCCCAACCCCCCCCCCCCCCACTCAACCCCCCAACCTTAATTCACCAACTCAATCCAATTAAATCCATTCATCACCTCTAAAAATACTCCCCACCCATCCCCCAACACAAACTTCCCTAATCCTCACCTAATCCCCTATCTAACACACATATCATCACTCACCCCCCTCTTAAACCCCCAAATCCCCAATCAAATCCCAACTAAAATCCCCCAAACCCCCCAAACTCCACCCCCCTATACCATTAACCACAACACCCAACCCAAAACTCCCACAAACCCACCCCCCTCATCCATACCCAAACCACCTCCACTTCCCCTTTACCCACCTCACACATAACCCCCTTAAAACCTAATCCCACCCCCCACCAACACCCCCTCAAATCAACCCTCATTTCTAATCTTTCAAATCAAAACTAAACATTAACCCCATACCAATACCCAACCTAATCACACCCCACCCACATAAAACACCCCCACTAAAACCCCCCCCCCCCCAAAAACAAAACAACATTCTTACTATAATAATCAACCCAAACCCATCACCCCCCACACTTCCATTCCCCCAACTCCACACCCAACAATTACAACTTCCCAATACACAAAACCCCCACCCCCAAACCCATAAAACCTACCCCACCCCCCCCCACCATAACACCCACCCCAAACCCCCATAACACCCCCCAACATACAAACACCCCACCCAAATCCAACCCAACACAACCCACTTCTAATCCAACATACACCCCCCTCCCCAAAATCAACCCAACAACAAACCCAACCACCCCCCAACCCCATAACAAAAAACACACACAAAACCACCCAACCACCACCCCCACCCCAAACCCCCCACCCCCAACAACCCCACCCCCCACCCAACCCACAAACAAAAAAAAAACCAAAACAAAAAACACCCAAAAACCCAACCAACCACAAACACCACAACAAAATATAAAAAACTAACCCCCCAAAAAACCAACCCCCAAACACAAACTTAACAACAACCCCACCCCCCAAACACACCCTCCCCACCCCCCCCCCCACACCCCAACACCCCAAAAAAAAACACCAATCAAAACAAGAGCCCCAACCACCAACAACCCAAAAACCCCCAAAACCCAACAAACCAAAAAACCCCCCCAAAAAAAAACACAACCCCCAACACTCACCCTCTCCATAACCCCCACAAAAAAACAAATCACATCAACACCAACACCAACAAAAAATCAAAAAAAAAAAACCCCAAACTACACAAAAGAACCCACCCCCACCCAAACACAAAACAACACAAAAACCACCAACCCAACCCCCCCACATTTCTAAAACCCCCCTTCCTCCAAAACCACATACATACCACCAAACCCAACACCCAAATCTAACCACCACATAAAAAAACCACCCACATTCCCCAACCCCACAATCCAACAACAAAAACCCACCCCCCCCACACATACCCCACACACCCCAAAAAACCACACCAACACCACACCCCAACTCACCAACCCCACCCCCCCCCCACCCTCCATCTCTCCAAACCAAACCAAACACCCCCCCCAAACAACTAACACTTCCCCACCCCAATCCAAAACCACCACCCCAACACCACACCCCCTAATACCCCAAAACCCCACCAAACCCCCCCCCCACACAAACACCAAAAAAAAAACCCAAAAACAACCAATCTCACACACCCACCACACCCCACCAAAAACACACCAAACAACCCCCCCCACAAAAAAAACCACCACCCAAAACAAAAACAAAACCCCAACACAAACAAACCCCAAACACACACACCCCACCAACCACACCACTCCACACACCCACCCCCACCACCAAAACAAAAACCCAACACCCAATCTCCCCCCCCCCCCCCCCACACTCCCCCCCCCCAAAAAACACCCCCAACAACCCCCACACACAAACCTAACACCCCAATATAATCCTTCACCCACACCCCCCCCACCCCCCTCACACACACCTACCACAAAAAACCACCCCCAACCAAACACAACATCACCTCAAAAACCCACATCCACCCACCCAAATCCACACCAAAAACCAAACATCTCATTTCACAAACCCCACAAACACACACACACCCCAAACTCCACACACCAAACCCACCTAAACCCACCCCACACACCTAACCCAAAACACAACCCCCCCCAAACACCCCCAAACCCCCCTTACCCAACCTATTCCCCATCCACCTACCCCCGCACCCCTTAACCCAACCAACCCACACCCCCCAAAACACCCCACACAACAATAACCACATCCCAACTAAATCATCAAAAACACAAACCCCCAACCCCCCACAACCCCCCACCTCATCCCCCCCCCCCACACCCCCCTATTCCAACCAATACAACACAACCCCAAACCACTAACACACACCCCCCCACACCACCCCTACCAACCACACCCCTCCCTACTCCTTCCCATCACACTCACCCCCCCAAAACCCCAATCCACATCCCCCACAACCCACCAACCCACAATCACTCCCCCCTACCCACCCCCACACCCCCCCCCCCACCCCACACAAACACATATCCCAAATCCCAACACAATCAAAACTTCCCCCTCCCAACAAAATCCACAACCCTTAATCCCCAACACAAACAACCATCACCCCCCACAACACACCACCCCCAACAACCTTCCCCAACAATCCTCACACCATCCACCACACCACACATCACAAAACCCCCAACCACCCCTACATCCTATCCCATTATCACCCTCCAACCACCACCCCCCCCCTCACCCCATCACTCCAACCAAAATCACATCCCCCCCTAACCCCCCCCCACCCATCCTACCACCAACCCCAACCACCCATAACTCCACCCACCATTCCCAACTAACCCATACCTCCCCCCCTCAAAACATTTCACCCCACCCCATTACCCCACCCCCCCCCCCCAATC